>CALYDF020001289.1:0-25006 GCA_944474145.2 Dicrocoelium dendriticum
ATGGAACACTGTTGAAAAGGTAGCCTCGAAAATGATTTGCCTTACCTAGGAATTGATCTACAAAGCCTATCTCAGATCCTGGTAGCGGACGTTTGTAATAGCCAAACTCAAAGTAGTCCAATTCAAATATTGGTGTTTGGCTTACGCCTACCTTTGAAATAGTATACCAGCGTTTCTATTTCACATTTAAGCAGTTGTAGTTTGTACATTGTCAATAAAACCTGCTCTTTACCTCTTCCTTTGTATCCGAAGTTTGATCAGGATACTAATGATGGACTTTGTTAACACAATTTTTCAGATTGCACAGTTCATGCACCATTTCGTTGCTCACTGAGTGCTTCGAACTGTAAATAAGGGATATTATGCTAATGCATGATGCTCTCGAGCCGCCTGCAAGACTGATAACACCATAACTAATCTTTCTAGTCCGTGTTGCATCACTGAGCTGCATCGCTGTCTTCACCCAGCAATGCTTGACAGTTGGGCGATCTCGCCGAACCAGCTGGATCACTGAGCACTGATTCCCTATTCATATCATGTTAACTTTCAGAGTGAATAATCCGATAAAACGGTTGTTCACGATGTGCTTTTGACAATTTTCTTCAAACTACACTACTTTCCGGTTCATCCGTCGTAATCACGGTGAGGAATCGATTTCTAATATAATATACTACATCGTATGCTCTAAGGATAAGCTGCTCGATCAATTAAGACGAAGCGTGAAAAAAGAGAGTTATTACAAGCTGGAACAAGTAAAATAAAACAGGGACATAGACGTTTATCTTCATGTATCTCCATAATGGTGAGATTAGTGTGTATCAACTCGTACAAAAATAAGACCACATCGCGTAGATTTCAACCATTTTGCAAGATCGAATTTGTACTTACAGCAACAATGACAAAGTAATAGTCAGGAGAGTAGAAGGTCACCCGCCTGACCGAAGGTGCCAGTTGTGCGCTGTAGTTAAAAATAGTACACATCTCGATGCGCAACCCTGCCGTGTTAGCTTCCCTTGCGGTATCGATCAATAGTTCCTCCTACCGAGATGCATCCAGTAGAGCAGAAAATTAGATGTTTGTCATCTGATTGATCCATGCCAGTCACAAGCTTCCCGTTTGGGGAGGCGCGTGAGATCGTGTGTCATTGGGCTTAGAAGTGCACTGGGATTCGTGCACCAGAACCACTGAGCAGTTAGAACTCCCGGTTATGACTTGGCTCAAAGGTGGGCGGCGGAAAACATGTGGCTCAAAACGGGCAAGTGCATGCACCTATGGGCTTCTTACAGTTTTGCATGCTAACCGGCAGTCGATTCCTGTGAATTATAACACTGACAGTTCATATTTTAACAGGATGCAAACTGTTTCCTAAAGGTAAGGCGCAATTGAACTTTTCATAAGAAAGCAGTATCACAGCAGCGAGGTTTGAAACAGCGCCTAAAGTCTAGTTGTGTAGGCTAATTTCACAAGTTGCCTATGGGCAGTACGTCAATGGCTACATCAAAGTGATACGCTGGTAACTCACACCAGTTGAGAAATAGTAACAATCTAATTGTTTGAGTGTTCTTCTCAGCAGATGCCAAGTCAGATAGTTCCCTACACATCCGCGATCCACTTTTCGATGTTCAGTTTTCTTGGAAGTGGCTGGGAAGGTATGCGCTAAGTTGCTGATCCTACTCGCCAGTACGGTGTGCTAAGAAAAAGTGCCGTTGTCTGTAGTTGCTCACCTCTTCCGAACACCGTTATTTGTAAGCTGACTTGGACAAGGGATGTACCTTGGTGGCACCGTAGCGTAAAAATGCACATCGTTATTAGATCCAGAACTATCCAGTAGTATGACTCCTTACATATTGCATATTAAATTACATATTAAATCACATATTAAATTTTCTCAAAAAGTTACCAACAGATCAGTACTCAATGAGAACAATTAGTAGATCATTATGAACTCCGGCACAAGTTGCGAACGATGGCAGATGAAAATCGGGTGCTTGATATACGGGTATGATGTAATCGATTCTCAATGTGTTGAATCTCTTTTTTGTAAATACCTGATCAGAAGTACTAATGATAACGCAGCAGGATACTATGACGCCGGTTATCCGTTTTATGTCTTAATGCATAAGACAGGAAGCATGCGTTTTGGGGAACATGGATGGGTTTGTGACGTTGGGCTGCATGCGTACAATAGAATTCAGTCAGCTTCCCAGCGCAACTGAGATATACGATTTGTGCAGTATAATCAGATAACGCTATTTTGCAGTGCTGGAGACGATTTCTGTGGAATTGTGCCCCAAAGTAACAGAAATTGTGCCCAGTAATATTACTATTTGTAGCCGAGTAAAAGTAGTAAACTTATTCTAGGTTACAGCTAGATGAAGTGTATTTCCTCAGACAGCCTAGACCTTATTAAACACTGTGGTGTTTACATTTCTCTTACCTAATGACCGCACGTCTCTTTATTCTGTAAGCTTAAAACATAGACGAGACTCCAGTAAATGCTTTGGTCATTTCTTGTAGCATAACGCACACAATGAATTCTGAAATTTTCTCGGAATCAGTCACTGTGATCTTAAGTAGCCTTGCTTTATTTGTAATAAGATTTTGACCAGAATCTACGTCGCTTTCTCAACACAAGCTGCAAGCGAGTCACCTTTTCCCATGTTTCGTGGAAACAGCTCCTGGCTTCATGTTCTTTTGCGGGCTAATTAAGTTAGAAGTAACGAACCGATACTTTTACGGTGTGTTAACCATCTGAATTGAAAAACGCCGACGGTTGTTAAAGAAAAGCCTAGGAGCGATGGTTTTTACAATGGCCTAACTGAGGTTTGTTGAATGACTTTATCGGGGAAACTCGTGGTCGTAGAGCTAATGCTATAATGCTTGCAAGCGTTAAAAATTTCTTGGTTTACTCCCTAATTTGTGAAAGAGAAACTGAGGCAAATATTCACTTCCAACCGGCGGAACCCGTAATATTGTAGCAAATTGTTTTTAATGGAGCCAGACTGACGATTAAAAAACCGCGTTTCTGCTTGTGGTTCTGTTAATTTGAACACAACCTTAGATTCCCAAGAAATATGCAATACTAGTCATGCAGCGAAAGGAAAAATCGTCCCCAACCGGATGGTACAAAGTGACGCATAAAAGTGTTCTGCTGGGAGAATCCACGGCTACTGACGTTGCGTAGTTAGCCATTTGCGAGAAACTATCGGAAAGTTAAGTCACACTTTCCCGTAGTAATAATCACGGCAACAATGGAACAGTTTTATAGTGAGTAAAATATGAATGCTAGTCAGCTCTTTCTAAGTGAGAGAATTATAAAATGAAACATAAATGTCAACAATAAATTGTGTCTATTGAGGCACTCACAAAGCTCCTATGGAGCCTAGCATCCACATGGATATGACCACGATTTCTTCTACTTTACTTGGGTCTGATAAGTGCGATGTCTGTCGCTGTCATGCTAAAATTAAATAATCCCGTGTTCTAGTGTGCACTGTAGTGGTTTCCGTGCATTCGTAAGGCGTCCGTTGCATAGCGATTTGGTAACGAATTCTACGGTTCAGGCACTCAGAGAAAGGAAGCATTCCGTCGACGTTCTAGCCAATTACAATGTACAGTTAATGATCTCAAAATTTTGCGTTTTGACTGGTTTTCAAGAAATTGCGATAAACGTGCTTTAACATGGATCTGACAGACCATTATGCAAGGCCGATAACATCTTCCGTACATTGCTCTAGTTGAAAGATAGATCAATTCCTAACGACCTCCGTCGTTCTACATTGTTTAGTCAAGTTACAGCGTTGTATAGCATATTCTATATATTATCTCACTTGTACATTAATCGTCCTTGAACACATAAATTCTAAAACCTCATGTACAGACTCCGTAAGATACAAAAGTACTGAATATTTTTCGATGCACTTTCGGTTTACCTAGTGCGGCCATTCCGAAACTGCCTTCATGAGAATCGCGCTGTGGAATTTGTGGCCCCAATTGGTAAAAGCGTGTGAATCGAAGACGTACTTTTAAACTTGCCGCGCAGAAAGGAATCAAATTCCTTGCTCTTGCATGCCAGGCCGAGGAGTCTTTGCGGTTTTAGTGGACTGTTACCTAACATGTTCGAGTCCGGAAGCAAAAGATAATCTTAGGCAAAAACCTAGTTGAAGAACCATCAGGCACGCTTGCGTTCTAATCCTTCTTTAAGTTATCGATAGTACCATGCCGACTGGTGATCCGGAGCTGCGTATCCGACCGCGAGAAAGACATAAGGACAGCACAACCACAGACAGCAGCTAACCAAAATCAACAAGACGTGAGCGAATTGACAGTGTATATTCGAAATGCGTGAATTAAAACGAATGGTACAAAATGGTCGATAACGGAATTTGTATAAAGAAATAGCAAATATTGTGTAATCACAACGGCTTCATGATTCTATTGCAATGGAATGCACTGAGACCCGGTGTCTCAGTGCATACCCTGTAACGGCAATGTGACAGGCGATCTCCAAATATAACGCCGAAGAAAAGCAGTAACAATGTCCGATCGCATTTTGTCAGAGGTAACGACACGAACAAGATGAGAACCGTTGAGTTATTTTCAATTACATGCTTTGAGTACAACGACAACAATGTTCCGCAAAACTTCACAGTTTTCACACAAAATGCAGGACCTATTTTAGGGTAAATTTGATGTGAAGATTTCAAAGCATGTTAATTTGTGCCAGTTATAATGTTTCAAAATCAATTAAACCAATTATTTTACTACTTTTACTTATAACGCTCTAGTAAGGCTTCAACCTTAAATATAACAATAAACTAAGCAGTCTTTTCAAAGCTAAACATAACAGTAGTTACATCCTAAGTCCAATAAGCTTAAATTTTTCGGATAAACTTATAATAATGTCATTCTTTTTAATATGTGTAAATAACCCTGATGTTTTTCTACATCCACGACGAGTATACTTACAGACAGAACAGAGGATCTGGGTCGGACTTTGTGAAACGAGTAGCTTGAATATTTTGCATCAAATATAGCTACCAGGATAAGCCAAAGGCAGCTTATATTGCATGCCTTTCTGACATGTTGTATTTGAGAATACGGACAAATGGAAGAGTTGGTGGACTAAAATTTGGAACATCAATGAGCTGGACACAGCAATAAAACCATTGCGATGATTACTATATTTTGTATGGTTAAAATCATAGGCCTTAATAAAATAAGCAAAACGAGCGGTCATATCATGGGTTAGATTCGGCGGGAAGACCTATTCCACATTCAAATAATTTGTCCTATTTTCAACCTGCTGAACTTCTAATGGATGAACCTAATGTGAAAGTTGCACCAAGCAGATAGTAACCTTGGCTTTAAATCATCTTCAGTATTCCCTCAACTTGTATACCAGATGGAATTGAATGCCCTTATTAGAGACTTGAATCACTCAAGAAAGTCATCTGAATGACTGGCTTCTAAGCTGAATGAAAAGCATACTGCTCGCCCTCGAACAAAGAGTACGTTTTGCAGGGAGAGTGAGGAGGATTTATAGCAATTTTTACTTAAGGCACTCACTTGGCTTTCTGTAATGACGTTGAGCGATTGTTAAAGAAATAGGTCTGTCAGAATACATAGCAATTGTATTCAAATAAATGGCGTTTCTATTGTTGATAGCTCCAACGGGAGTTTGGAGTGTGTTCTCTTGTATAAGAGCGATAAATGCGAATCCACTCCAATTGGTCATTCAACAGGCTTAAAAGAGGAACACGCGTTCTCGCTTGCTTGGACAAGATAATTTACCCCAAGCCCCAGTGCGTGATGTGTGTTGATTTAAAGATGATGAATTCTCTTCCTGGACTACAAGATCATTAACCAAAGCACGTCATTCGGAGAGCATAACAAAGAGAATCACTGAGCAAAAATTAGTTGGTTCCTGAGAGAAACAGTTGATCTTGTTGTTGGGGAACACCACATTGTCGATGTACCTTCGGCCGCCAGTGCTAAATTCATTTTGCCACCATATGACATTAAGTAATGGTTGATGAAACAATTCGTGAAAGAATTGAACAAAGATAATTTAGGTTTTGATTTCATTGCGCGCGAGTTTCGTGGACTAATCATGGAGGAAAATATAAGCGGAAAGCTTTGATAATCCTTAAACAGTATTGCTTATCCAGGATTGCTTATCCAGGATTCTAGATTTCTCGATTCCATGAATAAAATGGAGTTTAATGTTTGGTCTGCATTTCCTGAGGTGGTTAAAACTCCCAAATATACAGGTTTAGTTAAAGATATGCTCATCAAATTTCAGAAACTTGGTTGCAGTGTGAGCAACAAGATCCTTCACTTGCATAATCACCAGGAACGCTTTCCGAAAATTCTGGGAAACAGGCGAGAAAAACGTTGAATGATTCCACCAAAATAATAAAACAATGAAGGAAAGATACCAGGGTAGAAGGGACTGATGTATACCGACAACTTACCGTTGGGGCCTGCAAGGAGGCTGCAATTATAGACAAGATACTAGAAAGTTTAAATAGATAAGTCATAAGTATCAGATGATAGGGTTCGTTTTCGCCAACCTAAACGGTTCAAGTGTATCATCGAGATATAAGGCATATTTTAATTTCGGTACGCAATGCAGTAACTATAGCGTTTACTTATACATGGGGATCATAAGCAGCATCAATGATATCAACATTGTCCGTTTTAATCATTTATTTATATATGTTAATTATTTGCTTATATTTCATCAATTATTTTAAAAGTTATTATTATTTGCCACTGTGCACGTTAGCATTCAAAAAAGTATCATTAATCAAGAACACGAGGCTGACGTAAACAATCGTTTCCAATGATCCATCTACAGGCTGGTACAATCATACAACGATAAAATAAAAAGGAATGGAGAGTGATTGGTTCGGTGGTTTGTCCTGAAATCACTCGGTCAATGGTTAGACTGCGAATACTTCGCCGCTGTCTCACTCACACAGATCCATTGTGGGTTACGTAATCACAACGCCTGAACCGATGTCAGAGTGACGCCTAGGCTGATGGCTGCTTCGCCTGGACAGGTATAGAGATTGAACAAACTTTTTGCGAGCACAGTGGGGGCTGGAATATGCGGATCACAATGGCCTCTGCAGTGGCGATCATCATTACATGCGCGCCTTCCGATTTGCCCATCGGGACCTGATCAACCACAGTAAAGGCATTCGCATGGTTAATCTGCTAATCTGATTCGAACAGATGAGGCAAAATACCGCTTTTAAGAACTCCGGTGCCCCCGTTCACCAACCATTTAGGGCTATGTTCCTTAACGCGACGTGACAGTTAACGAGTCGTCCGACCGATATATGTTGCCCCACAAGTGCACTCAAATCGATAGACAACGTAAGAAGAGATCGGCTTCGGCAGTCTGTCCTTGTTTCACACAGGAATTAGCTGGTTCGTGGTGAAGATGCATCCTAATTTCGCAGCCGGAACGGTGTTCCTTAACGATTGTGTACGTTTTCTTGTTAAAAGCTCACTAACTGTATCCCCTTTAACACCAAGCTCCCAAGCTGGTGATATCTAAAAAACGAGTTGACGGTGCGTTGTCTCATTTGCATTTCAGTTTATGACTTGTTAGCCAGGTGCTACAAAACGCAATCAAACAGTTTCTTACCAAACCCAACCAATAAGTTTATGGATTTATACTTTTAATACGCGAATATCGCCGCTATTCTACACAAGTCTATGGTGAGTCCAACAAAACGCTTTTCGTTTTATCATGCAATTTATTTTTCGCATTAATTTAAATCCCACGGGACTTGTTAAGCATTACATTTTTACCCGTAATACACCATTGTTCCGTTGTTTCATTGTACCCACCACCTCGCCTATACTGGCTCCAAGAGATAGTTGCTGGTTCCTGGAGTGGACATAGTGCACGGTCTTCGTGGACGTATTAGGGTTTATGAGTGATTCCATGCATTCATTGTTTAACGGGCCTCGGCCTAGCCACCGCCTTGTGTACATCTGGTACACATATTTTCCAACTTTGGCATCAGTAATCCTGCTTTGCTTGTTGAAAGAGTGTTGGCTGTCTCTGTTGATGTAACGCGGCTTCCATCCACGTGGTTCTCGGTCTTATTCCTTCGGGGTTCCACTGGATATGTTGTGTGTGGATGGAGCTGTGGGTGGTGCAAAGCAAGCCACCCGTGGTCCCTCTGTAGGCGCAAGCGTTGTGTGGCTCTCCTAGGGGGGCCGCAGTGAGAGGTAAATCCGGAACCGGATACCGCCAACCATATAATTTGTGTTGGAAACCTGCCTATTACTCGTAAGTAGGGGCTGCACAGTATCTTAGGAATGAAAGCTGTTAGAGCAAAGCGAAGTTCCGATTTAGAATCAGCGTGAAAAATATACCCTAGGAAGTCATTCTGTCCCACTAGGAAATGATTCTTGTTTACCTTAGTAAACCATGAGTGCGACGATGACCAAATGTGCGCCGCGGAAGCAGGACAAAAATGGCTTGGTTGTATAATAATACAAAACTCAAAATTCGCTGTTCCATGAGCAAGGTTGGAACCCGCATCACTATGCCCGTGGTTGGTATGATGGTACAATTTTGTGGAGGTAGGCTGTCAGTGAATTAAAATTGTACAGGTGTGTAGCAATAGCATTATGTATTATAGAAAGCTAAGTCCCTTTTATTCTTATCAGTTTTCGCTCAGGGAAATATTTGCATGGTTTCACAGCTATAGTTATCCACCTATCGCGCTTCTTAGATAACTGTGCCAATAAAATTCCTTTTCGTTCTGGGTGTAAACAAATATCGACAAAATTGAATACATTAGGTATCCCCTGGAGTTATTGCTGGAGTGGAATGCGAATATTTGTACAATGTTTCTTTATCCAAAGGTGTGCTATGGCGAACAATATTGCAACCTTAATTTCTGTACTATATTATATTAGAGTTCAGCTAAAGAAAACCACGGGAACTCCAACATGAACTCTCATCCATTTTGTGTACTAATTGTACATAGTGCTGACTATTCCAGTGGACTTGAACGCCACTGCTTCTGTTTTTAAAATGATTACTCGAAGTTTCCGAGATACGATGCCGTTGCAAAAATATACAAAATCAAACTGTAGTTGTCCTTACTATATTCGTCACCTTTTGGAGTACATTCTGAATAAATTGGGTGATACAACCTAGTAAAAGCATAAAGCATATAACCACAGTTTCAAATTGATACCAGCAGGAACCCGCTGCATTTCTACTATCTGAATCACTTTTTATGCTGTACACGTCAGGCAGTACAACCATGGTTGACTTACACCGGCATAAGTTCCACTTTAACTATAATGTGGGTTATCAAGTAAGATGAATGCATAGCTTTGACCTAAAACGTGCACGATTTACGCATGGTGTGGAGCTGTAAAAAAGTGTGTATCGCTTTGCTACCGTTGTAATTGTATGAGGCTTGAGACTCACCTTACACACATTCCACGTGATCCAACAGTGTTCTGATGTTGTCATTTACTCTTGACATAATCAACTATGCTGCTTGAAGGTGACAGCTCGTAGCACTCACAAATGAATGCACACCACGCGACTTTTACCAGGGAATGCTTATCTGCTCTTATCTTATGTTATTTACCATTGCTTTATTCAGAGTGATCCTGCCGGAGCTCTACGGTCCCTCATGTCTCACCATCAACGACATATGACATGGCTTTTGCACAGAATCTTCTCCACCCATCCACCTCCGCCTCCATGTCCTATCCAACTTTACCCACCACGGCATCCATTCTGCACACTTGAATACGCTGCCGTGCTTTCCATACTTCTGCGGATGAATTGGCTTTCTACATGGGATATCACACGGGACATCCCTTAGACCACCGTCAGGTTGAGCAGCCAGTATCTAATGCTTGTTCCCTATGCGGCGGATCTGTCACTTCAGCGACAGCGTTGACAATGCACAATCTAAGGAGATATCACGAAGACTAAGGCGTCCTCATGACAAGGAGAATAGCCATTCACAGCGTCTACTGGTCGAAAAATATGCCGAATTAATGCGGTTAGCCGACGAGCTGTAGCGCAGGGAGTAGACTCTGCCTTCACCGGAATTTTCCAAAGAGCATGCCAGTGAAAATTAAGCGAAACTTGCAAAATCTCAAGTGGACCATACCACCAGGGTCAAACAGTGTGGACGTTCAGAGGGCTTCGCGCAGAAGAGCCGGCAAGACACCATAAATGACAGAGGACTCCTCTGCATTGCGTGCTCATTCGGCTGGCCATTCGCCAGACTGTAATTGCACGCCCTCTAGGACATCTTCCGACATTCCCATAGTTATGCGACACAGTATCGTGTGAGGAAAAACCAATCCGAACGCAATCCCCTCCCAACCGTCATCCCAACCGCGGATTCCCACCTAGCAACGGCTTGCGGCGCAGGTCTCAGACTGTCTCCCTACGCATTCTGTTCTGAGTTGCCGGGACAGCAGACTTGCCGACCTTTGTTCAACAATCATAATCGACTCAGCTTCTGCCGATGCCTATCCTAACCATTAGGATCGCTCGCCTACCACGCCTCAAAAATCTCATCCCACAATGCCCTTGTTTCTCCAGCTACCCCAAACGTATCAACGCAACAGCTAGACACCCCGGCCGATACTAAGATAGCAACATCAACGGCAGCACCGCCTCAACAGCCGTCCATGTCGTCTGACAGGACAAATTACCGAACTTCACGACCGATGTCCCATAGTCATGCACTACTGTGACTTATGCCCGCGCTCTCTTTCCGCGAGCGTAGGCTTAGGTTAACCACTAGCTTACCACCATCGCAACGTAACGAAATTTTTGGCTGATACTGTCGTCGTCAACTTGCCGGAGTTCAAATGCTCAATATGTAGCGAAATATTCAAAAGCAAACGTGGTTTGTTACAGCACTGCCGTCACGCCAATCTGGATGCTCACGACGCAGTAGTTCTGGCGCAGCTATTTAACTACCAGTGCAACTATACCATTTCTCACTTGCTAACGTCCTTAACGCAATCGCTTACATCCTTAACGCAAACACTAACATCCTTAGTTCAGGAGCTATCATTCTTAGTTCAGAAGCTATCATTCTTAACGCAAAGGCTATCATCCTTTAATCATCCACGTAGCATCCACGTACCACTGCGTGGGCAGAGGCTACCAGCCAATAGAATTCGGTATAGCGTAGCGACTGAAAACAGTCACACGCAGAATACTCACGCTTTCGGAGCTGGGTAGGAAAACAGTGAGACTTGCGTGAGACTAGCATGGTCCAACTCAAATGGACGACAATTGAGACTACTAAACGGAGCTCAGCCTGTGCACAGTGCGCCGCGCGCCCTCACTGGACAATGGTGGTGCCTGAGACATCCATCGGAGCGCGCACAGTCCCTGAGGGAAGGGAAACGCGTGCACTCAGAACACCGGGTATAAGCCTGAAGTGGAGTCAAGCCCCTTTTTGTAAGTGAGCAAAGGAGATGTCAGAGGCTAGGGCGGAAATGATGCACGCAGGACAACAGTGAAGAACGTTGGCCTGGCACTAAAACGATACTCTACACAAGAGGCGCAGATAGGTTGTCTCATTTTGGTGGGTATTCAGGCTAGTTCGGTCGGATAGTTGAAGACGCAGTAGAAGCTACCGTTTGACCTCGAAGTCAAGTTGTCCGTAACATAAGGAGCGGAACGATCTCCGTCGCAGCAGAATGGATAGCAATCACTACACGTAACTTCTTTATTTATGCGATGAAATAGCACTTTTGTGACGGATCCACAGGTCTAAGTTGAACGTGGGGTAGAAGGTAATCATATTCCAAACAATTCGCCCCCATACCAACCACACAAGTCCAATCTGATCGAGGTACACAGAACAGCTCCCGGGTGGAATGATATAATCACCAATGGAGCGATGAAGGAGCCATGTGTTATATGTTTGATTGCAGCCTTGCAATTCCCTTTCAAAGGATATGTTAAACGGTGACTTATATTACTTTCCTTCATGTTCCGCAAGTACGCAGACATGTACTAACTTGTTGCGAAGGGATTACACTACAAGCAGACGGTCTCGTGAAATATGGAGGTATAGCGAGCCGGTGCACTCTACGGCAGTGACTCCCAACCTATGTATCGCCGTGGACCGGTCGGCGTTCGCTAATTGTAACCCGGCCCGCTGAGGGTGTTTGTTGAACGTTTACGTTTTAGAATGTTTTGAGTGAATAATTTTAATGTAATTGTTATTGAACATGCCTTGAAAATTGTTGTGTCGGAGCCCCACGACTGCTTCCACCCACTAACGGTAGTGAGAACACCAACGACCGAGCAACAAACAATGTTCACGTAGCAAGCCAAACCGGCCACCAAGCGTCTGTCTGTGCAACTCAATCACGATATTCAAATTAGGGCATATCACAGGCTATGCGGAAAGGCTGACATTCGATCAGTCAATGCTGGACAGTTCAAAAAGCGGGGGATCGATAAGTTGCCTCACGAACGAATGAAATTCACAAAGTAAAAGCGAATAACCGTAAGCTTCAGTGTCCATACAAGCTAATCACAAATGTGAGGCAAAAGTGAACGTATGCGAGGAACCGGAAGAGAGGGCAGGGTGAGTAGGGGTGAGTGGGGCAAAACTCACAAAACAACGGGGAGCGGTGGAGTATTCTTACCTCCGCTATAACAAAAAGAAAATCCAGTTACACCAACAAACAGATATAAAGTGCTATAATACGTTGGCTCACTAGAACGCTAAATTACAGACAACCATGAGCGTGTTCCTCTGCAACGAGACCGCTCCATCTGGGGGAAATAGGAGACAATGACGCTTGATGTGTGCTGCCTAGGTGCAAATAATTGAATTGCTTTGTTTCGGCTGCTGACACTGCAGAGCACCCCGCTTCACACAGCTAAGTTTTCAGAAATGACAATCTGCGCGTAATTCCCTATGACTTTAATTGCAGAACACCGGCGAAGTTGTTTGTCACGAACGTACTATCAAGTCCGCCGTCATTTGCAAACTCAGTAGTGGTACATAATGTGGGATAGATGAGTAATAATAATGCGATAATCGCACAGATTGTGAGTCAGCAGTTTAGAAACTGACCTGTAAATCGTCGGAATGCACAACCTTTAAAAATCACACACACATTGCTAATGTCATAATCATTATCCACCAGATGAAAAAATATCAAGTATAGTGTTCTTGTTGCTTGGCAATTGAAATGAAAAGAATTTATTTGTTCCATCACGTCCAGAAGATGTGTAAGCATGCCAGTGTGTCCGCTATGCATTGCGTAGGAGCGCGAAATATCAACTTCACCCTGTGCGTCTGTGAATGTCTACGTTTTCAGAACGTTTGTAGAATCCTGTTCCTGCTGGTAGTCTGATTCATTATTCACATCCTCAGCTGCTAAAATTGATGTGGTTGGCAGGTCCCAGTTTATTTCTGTTGCGTGACTTGTTTGAAAATAAGAAGCAATCAGATGGCTGTCAGCCAGTTTGCATCCAAACCATGAGAGAGTATCCATAGCAATTGCGTTTGTAGGAGGCACAATTTGATCATATGTCTCAGGTCAAGTTTGCATTGTTCTCTCAGAATCTATTTCTGCAGTACAAGGAAAGCCCGATTTAAAAAACAGAGATGGTTGAGTTCTGCACCTCCTTCCAGGTAGAAGTTATGTAGAACACGACGTCTAATAAATTTACTCGTTACATGAAATCAGTTCCGGACATATCTTTGTGGGATTCCATGATCGGTATAAGATGCAGAAGCTGTTTTTCTCCTAAACTTCGCTTTAGGCGCCTGAATGACACCCTGGTCGTACGGTTGAAGTAACACAGTGGTGTTGGGTGACAGGAACTGCAATTTGATATTAAGTAGGTGGAATTAGGGAGCGTAAAGGCTTTGTCGAGATAAGGTATGATGTTGCGTTTTTCTGTATTTTGCTGTTAAATCTTCGGAAATAGCTGCAGTCATCCATGCCCTTTTTATTATCCTGGTAAACTGCCGATAGTTTTTCATGTTGAGACTTCTAAAATTCGAGAGTTGGCTGATTTCCAAATCACTGCAGCCGGTTCTCGCTCCCCAAATGTGGTAGTGCACAGCATAACTGTGATACGCGCCTTGATTCTTTTCCCACCTGCGCATTTCTATTCTTTTACACAAAGCCTTTATCCGACGTCGTTCGGAATAGCAAAGCAGTTTCATGTGAATTAAAAATGTCTTGAGCTGTGTAGCCGGAACATATTTCGAGCAATTTTTCTGCCTAGTCGGATGCAGCACACCTATCCGAGTCACCGCTTTCGCCCGATTGCTTACCAGACACAAGATCGTCTACTGCTGAAAGCCTGTAGCCAACTGTTTGACGATGTAAAGTCTGTGTTTTGTGATTCTTTTGCGAAGTGTAATGCTCGTTCTTGAATCACGTGTCCAGATAATAGAATTTTCCCCTCAGTGCTGACTGGCACCATTTCCAGCAACGTGCGTTCATGTATTCGTTACCCATTTTTCTATCATTCTTTCTTTCAGTCTTGGTGTGTGGTTCACAAAGTCACACAAAAACGGCTTTCCTCTTTTATGTTACATGGATTTGTGTTCTGCTAACTCTGAAATTTTGCGCCAATGTTAGCGAACTGTTCCTTCTTAACATCGTCGAATCACTGTTACCATTTATATTTGAATGCCTTTGGCTTTGCTGAAATGGAACTAGCCATTTTGTCCTTCGTAAGAACTCTCAAAAAGAACTATAAAAAGGAACACGAATATTCAGTAAGCGCGTACGTCAGCAGTACCCGCTCAGTTGTGACAAGAAAATGGTCACACAGTAAACAAATACACACAGAAGGTGATAGTCACAGTACTTGCGATTGTATAACGGTACCACAAATCGCAGAGTGCGCGAGCGGAGTACCACTGCGCTTTTATTTTGTAACATGGCTCTATCAGATTCGCTCATTGCACAGCCCATAGCAGCATGCATGCATTAGTTACATTGGGTGAAAACCCGGGGGGGGGGGAGTGATGCGTCACTCGACAATTCCGATGTGGCTCCTCCATGTCGTAGGTTGTCCACCGCGCCTGTCCAGCAACCGCGAAGAACGCGCGACCCAGAAAACGATGACCGGGCGTACGAAGTACGTGTCCAAGACACCGCAGCGGACGCAGCGGGACGAGCTCCTCCAGCGAATGGCTGCCTCCACCCAAGCCACGCTGTCTAACTTACACATTGGTTATGTGGTGCAGCGGCCACACACGGGCAATCGACCACAATCAACGGTGCTCAAAGACAGAGAGACGGCGCAGGTCGGCGATACGAACAGGCCAATTCTCGCAACGATACAACAGTACAGCTCTGACAGTCGCACAATAAACCCGTCCTTTGATGGATATACCGATGTCATGGCGGCGTCACAAGTGCTTCAGCTTAGAGAAAGCGAGGCGAGCTCTTGGGATACGCAACGAAATCTGGTCTCCAATAGCTCCATTGGCTGTGATGCAACTACCCAGGTAGGCAAAACTCTCGGTAACGTTCAGTCTCTCACAACCAAGATTGAGTGCAGGTACAGACATCTGAAAGTCTTGGGAAAGAGCTTTGCACTTGGATGGAAATAGTCATCCTATATTTTGACTCTTCAATCGCTAGTTGGACGGCCTGTGGACCGTCACCCAGCAAGACGATATCATCAGCGTAGTCCAAGTCAACAGGTCGGCTACCTGGGAGGAGCTCAACGCAAGCGCGTGTACCGAATTATGCAGATCATTCTTTAGGACTTCCTCAATGACAAGGTTATTAAGATAATTGCACCTACTTTGTCCCGGAATATCCCGGATGAAAGCTTCAGCCATAAGTTACGTATACGGGCTTTTATTGACAACTCTATCCATGATTGTGTCCCCACATGCAGCATATGTGCATCAGCAGCGGAACTTCCAAGCAAATTCATCCAACCCTGGATGCCAGACTCTAAGCCATGGGAGAGAATTCACCTTCATTTCCCTGGTCCCGCTCAAGGCCATTATTTTGAATTGTGATTGATGCGTATACCAACTGACCGGACGTATACCTGATGAACACAACTACGACAGCGGCCACGGTACGAAAATTACAACAGTTATTTGCACAGTTCGGTTCACCAAATACCTCGGTTTCCGATAACGGTTCGCAATTTATCGCCGACGATGCTGGTGCTTTTTGCCAGTGTAATTGTATCAAGCACTGTCGGTAGCCTCCGGAACATCCACAGTCCAACGGGTAAGCAGAATGATTCGGGGATGCCATCAAATGTTTACTTCTGAAGCTGTGGGGGGAGGACCTACTGTGGATATCATACACCTGTTCCTGTTAAGTAATATGGTCTACGCGAAACCCCCATCTACCAGGCGGCAGATACCCAGCGGAAGTCATGTTCGGGCGTGAGACACGTCCTCCAATTAATGCAGTATTCTCTAAGGTTACGCAACGGCTACTGACGTCAGGAGCGAACAGAGGTTTTTTACTAGGGGAGCCGGTGTACGCGTTGGATGCATGGCCAAACCACCAAACCTGGCAACCTGCAGTGGCACGATAAAGCAAATGCTCTGTGCTGTACGTGGTGTCTGTCGGAACGTTGTCTGTCATACGGCACGTTTATCAGTGACGCAAACGACAAATCGAACAAACAATCACTTCTACTTTCGAGTTGCCGTTTGATATATTGTCGGGCACATTGGAACTACCAAAAATAGTGGGGCGTATTGAACCGACAGAGACGTGCGCAGAGTCATGCGACGGAGTCACTAGGAGAAGTACGCGGTCTACTAAACCTATGCAACTTTACAGGTGAACCCAGCGCTTCATTCATATGCGTCTGGAGAACGTTTATTCAAAGAGGGAGATGTTACAATAGACAATTTGGTGCCTTAAAAGTGCCATGTTCTCCCACACACCGGACCGTGAACTTCGCTCTCACCCAATGGTCCACTATGGTTCATATCCATCAGGCCGCCTGGTGTCGGAAACACTCACACCATAACCTTTGTAGTCGGCTGTCTTGTCCGTTCCATGTGACTTGAGATCTGGTCCATACACTGTGCGGTGCGGTGAAGGGCTTCATTTCTGACGGCCTTAAGCCCCAGTAACGGCAGTTATAACACTTAGGTGAGTGACTATGCAGGATCGAGTTTGCGTGCTGTTCCTGGCCGTATATCCGGTTTAATGACGGTGCAATAGAATTTCGTAGACTATGGGAAGATTGCGTGGCTCCGAAACAATGTATTTGGATCTGATGGACTGATGTGGTTCAACAGCAATGGACAAGTATACTCCCCAGACGTCCTGTGAAGTCCTCCCAAAGTTCCGTTAACCTGTGTTATTGTTCAAGCGTTTGGTAGCTGCCCTACGCAGGGTTTAAAGTGTAGCTATCTGGGAGCTGACAGACAGTCGGCTTGTTGCGTGCTGCTTAGCTGCAGTTACACGTTGCGTGGTTATTCGAATGTGTTACTCGCATGCTATGATGTCCTTTTATCCGTATGCGATTGCTGCGTACCGATTGCCGTGTAGATCGCATTTGACAACGGTTGACTCTCCACATTTTAAAGGCAGCCGGTGAAACATTTAACGCCCCCTGCAATTGCGGTACGACCATTGTATGCGAATTTTCACTACTCCCTCAACCGTTTCTCACTTCGTGTCTAGCCTGCCCACAGGTATACCTGCGGGCATGTCTCGGCTCTGTGAATACCCTCTGGGTGTAACCTTTTAGCGGTGTAATCACAAGCACAGCGGTGACCATAAGTGCTGTCGGTATACTACTTTGACTCCTTCTAATCCCTCACAGCTTGTCCGTTATCAGTGGTTGTACCGATACTTCTGCCTCACTTGTTTGAGTAGGCACATAAATCACGCGTCACCCTAATGTACCATGCCATAACGGTGACCGGATGACGGCATATCGACTATGTGGACATAAGTGTAACCCGAATGTAGGAGATCATGTTTACGAGCCCGACAACGCTAAGGTATGACAGGTAACGTTCTGGCTAAGGTCCACATATATTAATTACAGAATGAACAGATGGACTGAATGTACTCCTTTCGGGATGCCAGTTACACTATTCGTGGTCATTTGTCGTCGGTCTATCTATGTAGCCACCGCACTGACTTTCTACACAACCTAAATATGTGACCTCAACTGCTGATTCCACTGGATCGCAACCTGTTACTAACGCAGCAGGAAACAGTTACCATGGTAACTTACTCGGAGTATCTCCATGTCCGAGGGAACCACGCAGGACTGGAAGCAATAGTAACTGAGTTCCACTGTGCACCCTCACTTAGGTTGGGCCAACAAATATTTGAAAAATAAAACCAACAGTGACAGTTATAGTGCAATTTATCAGTGATGTTGAAGTATTTACAGATCAAGTAGACGTAAAACGGCAGCATACTTTTGCGTTACATGATGCACCATTTGTTGACAGTGTCTCAGTGTCACGCAAGCGCGTGCTTCCACAACAACCTGCTCCAAAAACTTCATTCTCCACTCCGTCTTGCTCAGAACACCAGCTGGATCTCCTTGTAGCATTTCGCTATATCTCCTCCTCATCTCTCGTTTAACGTACGCCTTAATGATGCTCCAAATTCCTTCAATGGGGTTCAGTTGTGGAGAATACGGTGCGAGTCGTAGCAGTGTTCCCGAGGTGAAAGCTTCCTCTTGAAAAATACGCTCCAGATTAGTGTGGCACGGAGCGTTATCACAAACAAGAACACAGCTGTCCGACAAATGTCTACCTTCGGTATCAAGCATTTGCCGCAACCAGCGCGCACATCTTTCCTTATTGTAACTGCCCCTTAGAACGGAAAACCCCAGCAATCCTTCCGCGGTCATTGCGCTTATTAGGTGCAAATTTTGTCCCCGACTGTTGGCCACCGTACACTGTGCACGGGTGCCGCGTGCCGATCGACCCCTTGTGCGCGCGCAGAACAGATTGAAGTTTGTCTCATCCATCCATACTGCTCGCCGTCCTTCAGCCTCCAACCTCATCAGTGTCAGGACGTAAACCTTCCTTAGCCTCTTGTTCTCCATGGTATTCATAGATTCTGGTATTGAATGCAACCTCTTCATTGTCATGAGCCGACCGTCTAGGTAGCGAGCAATGGTGCTGACGCTTACCTCCACCTGGAACTCAACCTTCAGTCGTAACCGAAGAGTTTCTAACGTCACTGTTGGCTCCGATTCAACCCATTCAACAAGGCAATCAACGTGACTTTCTGACAGCGACCTTCGACGCGGCACGGTAGCAGTACTTTTCGGCTCATTCAATTCCAATTTTCTAATCCAGCTGCGACATGTCTTCACGTTTACCTGCAACACAGATGCAACATGTTTCCAGTCGTCGCCTTCTTCATAGGTCTTCAGTATAATAGCCTTCACGTCAGCCGGATGATGGATGCGCGTTCCTCTTTGTTCCATCGCGATTACCTTAAACTAAAGGTAATAAACAATGAAAAGCTAATAAAAACAAACCTTGTCGTTAAACGAATCCTTCGAAAACACTCGCTGTCGCAACGTAGACCTATCTCTACGCAATGCCTGGGAAAACCAGAAGCGACAAGTTGGCTGGCCAAATGGCGAATATGCCATCATTAGTCATGTCCATGTTTATATGTCTAAGACCATCGCAATGGTACTGCGGCTGTAGGCTGCCACTTCTGTACTCGAAGTTCCTTAGGTGTCTGCTGACTCGGTGTGCTGTTCAGCGCATCACGTTGGCCATGCGTACGGGAACATTTGCAACATTTTCAGGCCAGACGTGTCCGGCCCCTTTCGTAGTTTGACCATGTCAGCCACACCCTCCGAAGCGTTTGTGCTACGTGTACCAACATGTTAAAACTCTTCGGGAGTCGAACCACGAAATAGTCGCGGGACCTGTCGGACAGGGGCCCGTGAAGTCAGGCCTGAGGAAGTTGTAAGTTTGGGACGGCCGTGACGTAGAGATACTTGTGTCTCCAAAACTGGTGACTCATGCGGTATGGGGCTTTACACTTGTACAACCACGCCTAACAGATGTGGCAGCGGAGACGAAGTGCACACTGATCAGTGGTGACTTGCTCGCTCGCGTAATGAGCCCTTGCACCTGTGCATGAAACTATCCAATGTGGCTGACATGGGTCAAACTACGAAAGGGGCCGGACACGTCTGGCCTGAAAATGTTGCAAATGTTCTCGTACGCATGGCCAACGTGATGCGCTGACCAGCACACCGAGTCAGCAGACACCAAAGGAACTTCGAGTACAGAAGTGGCAGCCTACAGCCGCAGTGCCATTGCGATGGTCTTAGACATATAAACATGGACATGACTATTACACTGGCAAAAAGCACCAACATCGTCGGAGATAAATTGCGAACCGTTATCGGAAACCGAGGTATTTGGTGAACCGAACTATGCAAATAACTGTTGTAATTTTCGTACCGTGCCCCTATCGTAATTGTGTTCATCAGGTATACGTCCGGTCAGTTGGTATACGCAACAACCACAGTTCAAAAAAATGGCCTTAAGCGGGACCAGGGAAATGAAGGGGAATTCACTCCCATGGCTTAGAGGCTAGCATCCAGGGTTGGATGAATTTGCTTGGAAGTTCCGCTGCTGATGCACATATGCTGCATGTGGGGACACAATCATCGATAGCGTTGTTAATAAAAGCCCCGTATACGTAACTTATGGCTAAAGCTTTCATCCGGGATATTCCGGGACAATGTAGGTGCAATTATCTTAATAACCTTATCATTGAGGAAGTCCTAAAGAATGCTCTGCCAAATATTCTGGGAGCAGTCACCAATTTTTAACAAGCGATATCAATGTCCAAAATCAGCAAAATGGATTCTGACGAGTATGTAACTTAAGCTAGCATCGTCAGTTTTGCGCGAAACATTTACTTAAAATCCATTAGAGCTGATTAATACAAACGCTTGATTTTATCTGTGGCCCACATCCAGCGCGGGATGCAGAGCTCCGCACCAGGCTGCTGAGCAAACTTGAACAAGATCCGCAAATGACTCTCCAGGCTAGCAGTACCGAATATCAAAGACTGCTGAACATCAAGCATGACACGATGATGTTGGAGAATCAAAAGTCAACCCCCAGTCTTAGACAACTGAAGACTAATTCAAGGAAACCGCTTCCAAGTAGGACCGGCCTAGAAAAACCAAAAGCGAATCACAAACCCATGACTGCCTGTTGGAAAGGTAGCGAATATCACCTCATTGGGGTATGCCTATTTCTGAAACATGTTTGATAAAACTGCAGGAGATGGGGCCACAAAGATACACACTGCCGGTCCGGCACCGTCAATTGCCGCACATTGCGCGCCCTGAGAAATCCCCGAGAAATTCTGACGGCGGTCCGGAGATCCAATCGAATCTCACAAGATGCACTACGCACAAAAGCGCGGCGTCTGCCTGCCCCAACTTGCAAGTCGCTGCACCTGATGAGGCGCAGACTAGGGATACTTGGACGATCGATACATTCTGGTCAATGTTTGAGGACAGCATGTTTCGCGCAAAACTGGATGTCTGTGGGCTCTGTACTGACCGATGTTTAGCCGTAGCACTGAAATTACTGTTACGCACAGGGTCTACAGTGGTAAAACAGGACATTGCGTTGTCAGACGCGCGTACGCGGGATGCACAAGTGCTGCTATTTCATCGAAGTTATGTTCCCATTAAAGTTGGCAGACTGACGTACACGTGAGTAATAAGTTTCCGATGTGCTTCTAATTGTATCCAAGGTAATGTTAAAACACAGTTATGGTGGGTACGCCAGTAGACTGAAAACTGAAGCACTGTGGGAAAAAAGTAGCACTTTCAACTAGACCTTTCACATTAGGAATAATAACGACTTGGTAGAGGAGTATTTTTCGCTTTTAGTGTTTTGCTTTCCTGTTAACTGAGCCAAGTTCTATCCGAAATTTCTATTTCCTAAATACCCGGTTGTTTCAGTTAAGTTTAGTGCAGTTGATAAATCATGATCCGGGCACCAAAGTGCCATGGATGCAGTTGCTACGACTCGCGTCACCAGAGTCGCAATAATGAAGAATGATAAGTTAATGCGGTTAGACTTAAATACAGCATTAGCAGAATGGAAGCAAGAACTAGATGCATGAAGCTAATCGCATTGAAGTATGAACTGCTTGACACAAAAGAAGGAACCCAGGGGTAGCACTCACTCCGACAATGCGTCACGTCCGATGGAGTCTCAAACCATTGGTTTGGACTAGCACGAGTACCCCATCTACGGAGACGGCACGTACCTGCTTCACCAAGTCTCTCGATCAATTTCTTCATACCCCTATGCCACGTCATCGTGAGACCTGGTGATCAAAGATGGCCAAGTGTTTGATGTTTTCCGTGCGAACTGGTCAAGTCTCAGATGCATACAGTAGCACCGGCCTTGTCGCAATTGTTCCCAGAAGTATAGCTTTGTCAAACACTGAAACAACATCCAGGAACGCAATATGAATCCACATTTAAGAGGGTCTTACCTCTAGGTGATCTTACATCTTTTGTTACCCAAACGCGGGAACTCAATCACATCATGTTTACCGCGGAAGCTGTCCTGCAAAAGCTTACGTCTCTGCTCAACCACAGCCAACCTTCTCCTACAACGATAGCTGGTGGTTAGAGTTCGAAACTCGTTATCTGATCCCATACATGTTGTATGTGGTATGCTTCAGGACTCTGTACTAGGGCAACAATTGTTTTTGGTGTATGTCAACGACCTGGCACAAACGGTGAGTTCAAGTTTTTTAATGTTTGCTGTCGACAGCAAGATATAGCACAGTATTCTATTGAAGGTCGATCTGGATATGTTACAGCATGACTTGGACATGGTACGGCAGTGGCCAAACGAAAAGTTGCGGAGTTTCGACTTGAGCAAATTCAGGGTACTCTCCATAGGATACAAGAGTACCTACTGCTACATGCTCCGACAGATGCTAAGTGGGTATATTCGCCCCCATTTCTAATACGCAATTCAGGCTTGGCATCCATGATTAAAGCACCACCTTACCGCAATTGAGCGGCCTTAACGTCGAGCATCTAAATTCGTCATCGGAATGAGCAGTCTATCATCCGAGCAAAGACTGGAACGTTTGAGACTGTTTAGCTGACGGTATCCCCGAGTTCGCGGCGACCTGATAATGGCATACCTAATTCTAAACAACCCAAATCGTGTGTGTGGAGAGAAGGACTACTGTGTTAAAAAGGATAAGTCCATCCCTTTTACAGTAACATTAGCAACTGTCATGTTGAAGTACCTGCCTGACCAAGTCTCTCGGTCATCTGGGTAGCAGACCACAAAAGTAGACATGGCGGAACAAAACATATGACGACAGTACAGAATGTACGAGGCAAGCCACGGCATTTATAATAAACCATGAACTGTGGTAAGCGAGTTAAAGGGAATCAAGGGAGCGAGTTTTGGTCAGCATCATTTCAAGAATGCTTTTCTTCAATGCAACAGAAGTGCAAGCGATGGATCGATACTTCTTGGATCCTTTTTTTGGCGCTAGTGTGATACTGACACTTCTCCAGCGATCAGGGATTTTACGTTTCCGCATACACGTTGTGTATATAGACGCAAGAGACGTTGCCAAAATGTCGGCACATTCTTTGAGTATGATGGGGATAATTTGTCCCTACCGCTAGTGTTACCGGAAAGTAGGCGTTTTAGTAGATTATTCACTACTGCACTGTTGATGAGATCCGGTGAGTTCACGGACCTCAGAACTAGGGAACAGGAAGGCTCTTGGGTATTGCTCTGGGGGTATAGCAATTACGGAACTCTTTGTTTACTAGATTTACATTCGCGTTGAAACAGGGCGCATGTCTCGTAAATCCGCTAAACTGTTTCAATATCCTTCAGAGTTCGCGACAGGTATCAATCCCAAGAATAGACTGGATATAGACTTAGTTAAGTCGGCGTAGCTCCTCCTTGATGCAAACAGTAAGAAACCTTACTGAGGTGCCACCTCTTCCTTTAAATGCTTTCTCCTTAATTCGGCGCAGTCGCCTGAGTTAAAGGAAGAACCGGTCAGCTCTGATGTAGAGAGTTTCCCAAGTACTGCGGACGTCAAAACAGCTATTCGGATAAGCGGTCAAACTGTAGCAATACTTGGATACAACAGGGTCGAAGAATAAAGTAAATTCTGTCGATCCAATCACTGGACGAATTCGGTTGATAGTTTTTGTAGAGCATTGCCTCCACCTGATCCATCTATCACTGCAGCGAATGATGTCCTCGTGGTTTATTTTGCTAGTGATGACTGTATGATCGGAACTGCCATTCGGAGACCGATTACGTACAGAGAACCATTTTGCATAATTAACGAACACAAGGTCCAGGGTTGCGTCTAATATGGTGGGGGAATTTACGATGTTCCCTTACCCAAAAGTAGTGAGAAAACTGGTATTAAATCTGTTGAAATCTCCGGCGAACATGCATAAAGAACGGTCGAGGCTTTCTAAGATGGCTGCCGTAAATTCGTCGGAAAATCCACTGCTTCAAAAGTTTGGGACAGGTGGGAGATAAGTAGATGTTATCCAACAAGAGTGAACGATAGCCACTCAAGCTCCTCGGATTGCATTGTAGGACTAAGCAGTTAATAAGTTGTGAAAAGAAACAAAAGATGTGTTCTATTGCAATACACCGATGGATTAGTGAAGGTAAGGACTTCACCACCTCTTTTTCGGTACGCGCATAGGCGATCAACCTGATTGGATATGAATTGTCCAACCACTACGACAGTATTATCCGCTTCTTCGTGGAGCCAGATTTATTACAACATAATGATGCTTTGTTGCAAAAATTCTTTGGAAGAGTTTGTACACGATGGTCCATCTAATTTTCCAACGAACAAAAACAGATGTCGGCGCTAAGCAATACATGCACGCTCAGATCTCCCAGCTTTTCTTTTGAAGAGCGACCCTCCGTCCAGTACCATGTTTTCGTGC
>CALYDF020001290.1:0-16789 GCA_944474145.2 Dicrocoelium dendriticum
CTAAGGAAGGCATATGTGTTGTTGATGAGCTTGGAGGCAGAAGGACGGCGAGCGGTATGGATAGATGTGACGAACTTTAATCTGTTCTGCGCTCGCACAAAAGGACGTTCGGGACGTGACACCCGTGTGTACTTTACCCTGCCGAAAATTCGGGGATAAAATCTGCACCTGATCAATGCGATGAATGAGGATGGATTGCTCGGATAATCTGTCCTAAAAGGCAGTTATAATAAAAATGATTTACACGGTGATTGCTGCTACTGCTTGACACCAATGGCATCCATTTCGCCGTAAGCCGTCTCCTTAGTTGTGACAACAACCTGTCACACCGACCTGGAGCGTAACTTCCAACTTGACTCTTACAGCTCAGCAAGACTTTTACGACTGGCACCGTATTCTCCCTAACTGAATCCGCTCGAAGGCATTTGGAGTATCATTAAGGCCTACGTTAAACAAACCATGAGGCAGCGATATTCCGATATATGGATGGCGCACTGAGCAAGACTGAATGAAGGACGCAGTTCTTGGAGCAGGTTGTTGCAGAAGCACGTGTCTGTGTGTCGCTGCATCACTGTCGACAAATGGTGTAGCATGTACGTAATAACTATACACGTGCTTTGCACCTACTCGATCTGGAACCCGCTCAACACCACTGATATATTTCTTGTTTTTCTTTCTATGCAACGTGGGACCATCCTGAGTGGGGTACACCGTGGCTTTCAGTTGGAATTGCCTCTGGCTCTGAGAAGGTTCACTCGGGGATAGTAATAGCTACTGTACTCTACGATTACAGTGGGTTCTCGCTGCAATGATAAGCCACGTGATGTTAACCGGTCTTGAGAGCTGCCGATAGTACGAAGACAAGTCACACGCCGTTTTAATTGACTTAGGCAAAATTGTACACCTTCATGGGCGTGTATCATAGATACTGCTTACCATAGGCGTCGGCGATTTGCTGTATGATCAATGCATACGACCTGGCCGAAAGTCCCTCCATCCAAGTGGGCTACGGTCAGAGTTCATCTGATGCTGGCCGGCACTCCACCTAGAGGAATGTGGCCATCAGCCTCACCAACGCAAGGCGACACTGGCGACAAACTCGGTCTGTTTACACAACCTGGGTTTTAACCGCCTAATTTCTGAAGCCTCAGTGAACTGAAGCAGGCGGACGACGCTCTGTTGTTTGAGTATGCTAAATGATTCACAAGGGTTTTCACACAGGAGGCAATCAAGCTTGTGTCGGGGGATCGAACTGGCAGGCAGCGTTTGACCATTCGCAACCAGGTTTCTAGTAATATGCTTTGAAATTCTTGTGGACAATGTTCGCTCAGTTCGGCCAACGTAGTCGCTACCCCAACTACAATGAAACATAAATGCTTGAGGCGGTAACTCGTGAGTATGACCTATCCAGGTTGGATTTAAACAGCAGCTTGTTACCTTGATGCAAAAGTATAAGCTCAGAGGCGTAATAACATTTTTTCATTAATTGATGGTGACGGTATCGGAATCTCTTGTCATTGTGGTCACCTTTGAATGGTAGCGTTATAAACACCTTTCTCTTAAAGACTTCGGGCACCCGTTCGTTCCTAGTACTCGCGTTCGTCTTTGAGTGCCGTACTGTGAACTTCTCTGGATATCCGTTTTCATGTAATGTCGAGGAAACTCGTTGCAGCTACAGAATTCCCACCCCCATAGAATTTGAGTTAAGAAAATGAACGCTCGTTATGTGCCATCTGACGTAAGTAGCTAGTTTAGAAGGAACAATAACTGCACGTCCAAAACCTGTACACTTTTGTGTGTCTGAGTTTGTGACAAGTGCTGGTTGGGGAGGAGACGGAACGCTGGAACCGTACTTCGTTTGTTCAGTGTCGGGAGTCTGTTGTTGTGGTGACTGAAATTCGAGATAGGCTGGTTTCAGGCGATTCATACTGGCAGTCTTTGGAACCATTTCTGTCCAACACGAAATACGTCTGTTTGCGAGGATGACTTTGAAACGGCCTTCGCAAGGCGGTGTCAAATGTTTGCGAACCACATTGATGCGTATGAAAACGAAGGGGCACGTGTTCAACTCGAGGTGAATGTGGTGCTTTCGAGAAGTGAATCGCGGTGGCGTTCGACGAATGGTGCTGAAGTATTGTTCCAGTCGTGCAACACATGACGTAGGATGGACTTCGCCGCTGACCCTGGAATCTAGTACTGATTCTCCAGGAAGTCTCAGTGTCGTACAGAAAACCGATTCTGACAACCGACATCTTCCTTCACAGTGTTGCGGATACCGAGGAGATTGCTCGGTTAACACTCCAACCACTGGATATTCGATTGCCTCGCAGTGAGTGCGGCTTTGAGTTGGCGGTGAAAATGCTCGACTAAACCGTTAGCAGCCAGATGATATGCTGTCGCGCGTAAATGAGAACAGCCAAGAATGCGGTTAAGGTCGCTAAACAGTGCGGAATTAAATTGGGGTCCTCTATCCGGTGTGATAGTGACGGGGTGCCAAACAGGGATATCCAACTATCTATGAAACTTCGGGCCGCCGTCTTGGCTGAGACCTCGCAGCGGCACGGGTGTGGCCAATATGTGAAGCGATCGATACATGTCAACACGTAAATAGAACTGTTGGATTGCGGTAGAGGTCCAACGATGTCGATTTGGACAGACTTTAATCGAGCGTCGTGCAGAGAAAAGGTTCCAGGAACAGTAATCGTGTGGCGACGTATCATGCTATGCTGACAGGTAATACAGTGTTTCATCCGTTGCCTGATATCAGAGCGCATGCTGGGCCAGATTTAGCGATCCGTAATCCACTTGATGGTAGCGCGGCTGCTCGGATGGGTGATTCCACACAAGTGGTCAAACACAACTCGTCAATACTGTTGCGGAACGAATGGTCAAAACTTTCCGGTGGATATATCACAGTAAATCACAGTCCGAATTGAGAACAGGCAGTTGAGAAAGCTTAATAGAAGGATTTGATCTCAATTGCTTAAACCCAGAATCTGTTTCTTGATGGACAGTGTTGTCTTGTAGCATGAGTGCTTGGCGCCAAACCTCGTGAATACCAATACCGGACAATGCGTCAAGTATAACTCTGTGAGCTGCATCAATGTGTCGACGATTATGACGCAATGACTCTCTTTTATACACTGATTTCCATGGCTTTCTTGGCTCTATGTCTAGTTACTAGACCGTTGAGATTACATACATACATGTCGGTGACAAACTCTGGTATTTAATCCAACTGACGAATTTCTCGAGGCGAGAAGCGATCAGAGGAACCACCAGAATCAGAAGTAATGGGCTTATGGTTCGTAAGGATGGTAAATGCACGTATTTTAATGAGTCGTTTGATCGGAGTTGGATAAGCTCAGAGTCATTGACCTGTACGGCAGATATTCTCTCCAGTTCGATGGGTGTCTGTGACAGTTGATTCCGATGAACACGCGATAACGCATCAGCAACAGTGTTGTTGGGCGCGTCGATGTGACGGACTTCCACAGAGTTGGGTATGAATCTGCCGTAGTAGTTGACTATGCCGAAGAATCGGCGTAGGCTTCTGACAAATGATGGCATGGGGTAGTCTAGGATCGCTTGGGTTACATCCGTAAGAGGTTTGATGCCATCACCATCGATCCTTTGACCTAGAAACTCAATAATTGGCCCATCAAATGTGCATTTGTCCGGGTTTTTGGTTATTCTGTAGTTAACTCCGATTTACTCCTTGGCATTGTTGAATGTTATGGTCATAGGTCGATGAGCTAAGGCAATTTCACTTATTGTACTGGGGTCATGGTTGGTTTCCTAAGATAGAGTGAGCCACGGATTCTTTGCATTTTATTTCAATTGCCAAAATCCTTGTCGCCCTTCGTTTAATTCCAGTGTCTCCTTCCAGATCTGGTTATAAAGCTGGTTCTTCATAGGAATCGTCAGCTTCAAACTTCTCTGTTCAATTGTGTTCATTTTCCTTTGTTTTTTAGTTTGTATCTGCGCTCGTGCTTTATGGTTAGTGAACCCAAGTACATTCTGGCTACAATGCACATTCCTGGCTTGGGCACTTAAAATCGTCGAATAGCTGGCGGTCGTTTGATCACTCATTGAGGCTGTGGGCGATCATATCACGACGTTTAGTCTCGTGTACTGCTGCATTGGACCTGTGATCTCGACGTTCCTCCTTCGTTTGTTTCATGCAGTTGGTGGTCGAAACGTATCAATGCGCGGCTTGTGTGACTGCCTTCGCGTCTTTGAGACTCCATGTTAAGCTAGAGTCATTCATTACTACCGCGGGCTGATCAAAGTTCTACCCAAGTGGAATAAACATTCCTCTACTATTTTTGCCTATGCCAAGTAAAGAATTACTAGTCTCCGAATTTCATTTTCATCAAGTCGGAGTATTTATGCTACGCATCGTGAAGCTTCAGTTTCTATTGTCCCAACTTTGGACGCGCATATCCGTGGAGATGTCGAAATCCTTTAGATTATGATACCAACCTCAGAAGTGATATCGATCGTATGAAATGTCGTCAACTCGGATATCCCACTGACGTTTGACCATTCCATCTGCATCCACGGGTGAGCTGGTCATGATTTCGTAAACCTCGTCTTAATCTTGTTTGAAATGTAGATCGTCGATCGTTTTTCCCCAGTGCCATAATATGGACATTAATGATTCAGCGATGAATGGAGTGTGTTTGTCCTGACTTGTATTGATGATTCAGACGAGAATGTGTTCTGTCTCAGCGGTCCATGATTATTCGTACCCAGCTGTATCTGTCCTTGTGTCGTTTGCAGTTCGATGATGTATATCTTGGAATTTCTGCTGTTTGGGGCCATTGCGATTCCTAGGGGCGTTGGCGGTGTCTGGTGCAACTGAGTCTGTTTCTTGGAAGAGGATTCGTGTTCACTCCTCTCAGCAGTTATTATTCACTTCTTATCGATTATGAGCTTGTTTTATCTGAATAGATTAGTTGATTTTGTTGTGCTTATGGTCTTTCGGCGTCCCTGCTTAATTATACTCTCGTTTCACTTGCCGTCAGGGCGCTGCGAATCGTTATCAATTTGTTATTTACTCGCGACTTAGCTTGCTCTCTCCTGACTAGTCTTGAGACCTGGGAATGCTAACTGCAATTCACTGTTACCGGTCAAGGTCAATCATTTGGGCCAACTGAGGATTGGCGCTTCGCTAGCAATCCAAGTTAGCACACACAACAGTAACCATTGAAATATGTCTTGCATTCTTTCTAGCATGCTAGCTCGCTGTAGTCTGCCATTCACAGCATATTTGACCAAGACTTTTTAATCGGTTTTCACCACATGCGACTCTGTGTGCATTTGGCTTCAGCAGTTGTCTCATGATGAACTATTCTCTACCAATACGTACACTCTATCTCAGTTTCATTGCTCTATGCCTGTGGTTTGTTTTTGTTCCCGTGGAATGTTGTTCCCGTCACGGTATCGTTCATATTGATGAACCGGGAAACTTGCAGCCTGCGTACTTGCTAGATCCCATTGTGAACGACTTCTTTTAGTCATTTTGTTGGTCACGGTGGCGAATGCTGGCCCACCTCGTCGTGGGTGCATGGTCATGGCCAAGGCGATATCAGCAGATGCATCAACGTCCGTGATTTCTACAGTTCTGCCTTCAAAACACTAGTTACCATCACCTCGGTAGGGAGCTGAAGATGTTTTCCGAGCCGCTTAGATTGGCGTTTCAGGATGGTATGATGATAACGTTAGAAGACTCATTCGCCATTGGTCGGTGGCCCCCTATTCCAACCAAAGGTCCAAAAATAGAACTGTGAATGTTCTTCTTTATGCCTCTTCGCATCGACGCGAGACAGTGTTCAACGATCTGTTGGGATATGCGCCTGGTCGTATGTCCGAGTTAAATTAGCGAACTGAAAGGCTATCCGTCAGAGGGCTACGAAATCCAGAGTGTTAGTTTCTGCGTGTACTTTTTGCTTGCTAATTGGTATTATTCAGCTAATTTATCATCGTCACTTCCAATCAGCAGGCTTAGGCTAGTCTGGAAAAGCACCAGACGTCGGTGTTTCGACCTTCTGGGTCTCGTCAGTGGTGCGCCTCCTAGCAGACCTCTGCCGCATTCCGCCCCCATGACTTCAGGATGCCAGCAGCTAGTGCCAGACTAGCCTAAGCCTGCTGATTGGGAGTGACGATGATGAATTAGCTGAATTATACCAAAATCTTCACTACTACTCATCAATTGGCATTGTCTAGATCATTGCGGTCGAGAGTTTTCTCCTCTGCATTTCGGAAACAATGTCTCCTTTGAAACGACTTGCATGCTAGTATCGCGATGGATGTAAACGAGGCAAACCGTCATTATGGGGTTAATCGACAGGCCAACCTCAGTGCTAGTATGCATATGTTTTCATTGTTTCCTCACTAGTTATGTAGCGACAGTTCGCTTTTGGAAGGGTCTGAGTATTAGCCTATCCAGCGGATTGAATGAACAACACTGGACTCGGATAGCAGTACTATTTACGAACAATACAAACACCAGTACTAAAGCTTCCACTTAAAACACTTTCAGTGAAAATGAATCCGTTCCGAGATCAGCAATATAGGTTTCGGAGCGTTAGTGGAGCTACTTAGTAATGACAACACAGGATAGGTGGATGTGATGCGATTGGTTAATCACGCGAACCGAACGAAACTACGTGAGTGTCGAAGTGGAATACTGTCAAGCTGTTTACAGAATTCAGGAGGTGGGTCAATGCACTGAAGCACAAAGGCGGATGTTTACAACCATCGTAATTAATGCGGAAACATGTCATTGGCGAGCACCCGTGTAGAGCTAAGGAAGAACTGTATGCGTAGACAGAATCTCAACCATAAGGCGGGACGGAATCACATGGGATGGCACTTGCGTGGGGGGGGGCGTGAATTTTGCTTACAGGGTTCGCATGCAAATTTTTACCTGGGTTGGAAACCACAGAAGTTCTAAGTCGCAGTGCTGGACCAACAATAAAACTGTTTGGTGTAGTTCATACTCTAGTGTTAACGTGGGGATGAATTGAACACAGGGCATCCGGAATCTTGCTATACTCCCCACCAAATTTCGGACAGAACTGTCATCTTGTGGACTTAGTGGCGTAGCAAGGATCTTTGCCTTCCGGTTCGGTAACCAAATTTGTCGTCCCCGTGTCTAGCGTAAGTTAATCCGTAAACTCTCAATATCGCGGACAACTCTTAACTACTTTATTTCAGTGAACAAATATAAACGACGGCGTAATTCACAGAGGTACTTTTTGTGCTTTATTGGCAGTAAAGCTATCAATAACATTTCTCTCTCTATGGAGAGAATTGCCAAGTCCGTGAGTCGAAGGTAGTTGTCTATAAGTTTGAGGTTAGAGAACGAATGTTTACAATTGGCAATGCTGACAGCCCGGGTAAGAAATATGTGTCAAAAGATCAAAATATTTGGTGCAAATTCCGCAAGCTGATGTCTATGGATGAAGCTCCGAAGTCCGAAGGGTCCATTGATTTCTCCCTTTCCGGAAACCTTCACAAAATATTCCTGTCTTTTCCATTTCGCATGGAATTCCTGTTTTTCGATGTCCCTCAATTCCTCGAAATGGGTAAGGATAGTTGTCACCAAGCGGATTCGACGGCATATGGAACGCATATTTCTTTGCAAGATCATAGACATGCTTAAATCTGCAGCCTATTTCCCCCCTTCAATCAGTCTATGACAGACAGCATTTTTCTTTTCAAATCTGCTTCAAATCCCATTGATTTGTCAGACGATATTTCCCAGTCCATTTGTATTTTTCTGACTGATTCGACGCTCCTAATTCGGAGCACATTTTTTAGGCACGCTCGTTGCAAAGTCTACTATCTCCTCTCTGTTCTGAAGAACGTTAGCTCTTAACGTTGTGAGCTTGACATAACTTTGTGCCAGATCGAGCACTTTTGTTTGTTGATCTTGCTTTGCGTCATTTATTTCTGCGACAACGGTACTCCAAAGGCGGAGAAGTAAAATAAAAGATAGTTGCTGTACCGAGATGAGAAGTAACGATGCAGCTGATCTTGTTATCGAATTCTCTCCTTCGATGAGCTATTCTGGAGTAGTGGCGATTGCGGAATATTTTTGCACCACGACGTTTACAACCTCTGCTCTGCTACTCCATCTGGTTTCTAGAGCCTGTTTGATGCTTAGATCGGTCGCTTGAAACAGGACATTCCAGCGGTATCTAGATGTCGAATAGAACCAAAATATTTAACTGAATGAACTGACGCAGAAGCTGCATGTACACAACCCAAGTTCAGGGTATGGTTTGTACATTGCACAAATGTGACTTCTGGGTTGATATCGGAAATGCGTCTCTGGACTCCCGATGAGCAACCCGCCATAACTGCAACATCGTCAAATGCCTGGCTACGGAAGTTACCAATGGGAATTCCAACCGTCTCCACTTCCCTCAAAATTAGCCCGGAAATTTTCTCCGCGCCTTCACTGTGTCTCAATAAAACGAATAAACGACTCTTCAACCTTCACTTCGTTTTCATCCATTTTTACATATCGCAACACCTCACTCATTTGATTTGTATGGGAAACATCAGGAGTGCTATTAAAAATTAAGCAGAAATATTTGCTTCATTTGAATTGATCATTGATTTTCTTTCGAACCTGCTTCGCTAAATTACTTAAACTCATTTTGAACTTCAGGGGACAAATAGGAAATATTAATTTTAGTCTCCAGTTGAATTGTCACTAAATCTACACAAAGGACAGGATCATACCTTGCCAACAAATAAACCAATTCTAAAAAAATTACTCCTATTTTCATAGCTTCCTTTATCATCCGAAATCTCTTCTCAGTGACCACGAAACCCCATGTTCTGCTTGGCGAGGTACCTGACAATCTCCAGTAATCGAGTTAGAACTTCACGCCATTTTTTGTTTCCTTTTCCATAAATTTTTGCTTGGTCTTGTCAATTTCCTGGCATTCAGCTTGCCGGATCTCAAGTTCCTTCCAGTTAAGGAATGCTTGCGCATGAGATTTAGTAGATTCATGTTCATCTACTTATGGGTTTAATTTCCAACAGTTCCGGAAACCCTCATCTGTCGAAAAGCTAGACTGTCCCGCCGAAAACAGTTTGCAGCAGAAGCAAAGCAAGCATTCTTTAGAAGGTGAATACGCCGTCCATGTTCGCAATCTCTGCCCACATTGTGACAGCTAACGTGATCACCTGGAATGATAACGTTTGCACAGGTGCGACACTTGGCGTAAACGTTTTGTTCGTCATGCGCTGTAACCTTGAACTATTCAACAGTCATATGCTTTGGTACCTTTGGCACTGCACACCTGGTGCCGAACCCTCTGTAGCAAGTACAACGAGGTAGGTGGTGATGGACAACAGACGGACGGCCGCTGAAAGAGTGGGAAGTCACGCCTTAGTGCATTACTAACACGATAACGGGCACGCTATACTACACAGACGGTCACACGCTGTCACGACGTTCAATCCCTACCGAAGCACGACGCGAGGAAGAACACGAGATGAAACACAACGGGGTATATCCGAATCCGAAACACAGTACAGTCAACGACGAAGGAGAAAGGAAATGTGCACAGATATAAACAACCCGTTCGTTTATAACAATTCAACGGAGCAGAGCGTTATTCCATGAGTTCAAGGGTTGTACACATCTGTAAGTAAAAGAAAGCAAACATTGCGGTCTATTCAAACACCCACCGCGGTTTCTATTTCGTTACACCACCCCCTCTCCCACAGTAGGCACTGTCCTTATTGCCCCGATATCTGGATAGGTGGCCACCCCGCCTTTACCCGGAATCTCAACGGTTTCTCTAACCTCTGCAATACATTTCTGGTGATAACTGTCGAAATATCCCTTGAGATCTACGTTGCAGGCTTCAGCTGGTTGTAATATACAATCACGACATTAGCATTTGGGTTCGTGACGCTGCGTATGACGTACACAGTTGCTGAACGAATGAATGCGATCTCGTATGGCCCTTGCCACTGTCGATGAAACTTGCCATATATGCCCGGAGGTGGCTTCGGTGGGACTTGCCACACACGATCTCCATGGTAATCTGGATCTCTGCTGTGTTTATCATAACACGCCTTCTGATGTTGCTGGGCTCTTCCTGTATGTTCTCTCACGCTTACGAATGCTGATTGAAGACGCTCACCTACGTCTCGTACCTAGTCCAAAAGTCAGCAAGCTTCCGCTGGGGGAATCGGTGATGACAACTTTAGTGGCTGTCACAGCTCTCGACCATGCATTAGCAAGGCCGGTGAGTAGCCTGTAGTCGCGTGTACCGACGTTCGGTAAGCCATCGTACATTGCGGAAGTATTTCATCCCACCGATCTGATTGATGCCGCTCAATAAAAGGCTGCAGCATCCCTTTTATAGTCCGATTCGTGCACTCTACGAGCCCATTACCTTGCGGATGGTATGGCGTACTTCTCGTCCTTCTAACTGGGAGTAGGCGGCAGACTTCCTGTGGAAGGTAACTTTCGAAGGCGGCCCCTTGGTCCGAGTGAAGCGAGAAGGGTGTACCATAACGCGCGACCCACTCAGTAACGAATGCAGAAACGACCGTTGTCGGTAAGTAAGTCGGTAAGTAAGAGTAAAAATGGAATATCACGGCACCGTATTTCAACGAGGAAGTTGGTAGACTGTCTGGGCCAGGATAAGAGGATTATCGAAGTCAGTCTAAGTGATGCTGAATTTCTCTGCTGTTGAAAGTTACTGTGTTCAGTTTTACAATGCTAATAGGTGTTCTGGACAAAGATACGTCACATAAAACAGTGAACGATGAGGTAAAGTGATTATTTAGTGTATTTGCTATTGTCTAAGGATCCGTAGTCAGAGATTTGTCTGGTAGAATAACGGCGGAAACTGTTCAGGCTGGAGTTTATTTCTTGTCCGCAACATTTTCACTAACTCTGGGTTTTTTGTAGACACCAGAGTTTGTTTCTCTTCAGCCAGTAATCTCCGTACTCTTTTTAACTCAAGAAGCTTGTGCTGCCTTATTAATAAGGAAAAATTAAGCGTCCGTTTAATGAAACATTTTTAATTGGTTGTTTGATCAGCGCAAGTTTGTCTAGGGTTTGTTGGAAGTTAGCGTACATTTCATTAGCCGCAGTCTGTGGTTCTTTTGTAAACAGAAACAGATCCCAGTTCGTTGTTTGGTAAACAGACGAAAATTTGGCATGTTAAAATCACCCCCGCTTATTTTGTGAGCGAAAGTTAGATCAGCGGGGTATACACGAGCATAAGGGAGACAATTTAAGTGGAGGGTGTCACACTGTAGACAGATATATACACAATCTACTAGGATGTGGGTACTGTTCAACCCCACAGAAACCCAGGCGGATTTATTAACATTGTTTACCTGTGGGTCTGATATTGAGTGAGTAAATAGCTGTTTCTGAGCATAGATGGCGCACCCACCACCATTGCCCGTATGACGGCTACTCAGGAAGAAGTTGTAGCCCTCAACATGGTAAAATGTATGAGGTACATGGGGGGGGAGAACCATGTTTCAGTTACTAGTATTAAATGGGGAACTGAGAGAGCAATGAGACAGAGAAACCTGTGCGTCTTACTATTCAGAGTGCGTGCATTAATAAGAAGGATTATACTATTGCCCAGCTCAGAATTCAAGTTTAATATTTCATGGAAATTGGGGGTGTTACTGTGGTAGCAGTTGGGCAGTTGGCAATGGTGGCGGTACTTGAGAAACTTTGCGGCCATTTTACATGTGTAGTTGGACTAGGTTAAAAAAACTGACTGATGAGGCCTTAGTTCTCTGAGTTTGTCAAACGGGGAGGTAAGGACGGTGGCGGCCAGTTCCAACGTTGGTCAAAAAAATTCGGCGGTAGGACTTTTACCGATGTTTGCACTTCTAGGTTTTGCTCGGGTATCATGGATTAGCTGTGGTCCGACAGTTTTCCAGAAGTTGTGGGCTGGACATAGTGCTTCTTTTTGGGGTGAACTGTCGCAGTTGTCTGCACTGGGAACACAGCATCTTGATGTCAGATTCATCTGATAGGTTAAGGAGCACAGAATTGGAGCTATCCATCGAAGATGCTTTAAGCCTTATCCCTGAGACTAGCTGCTTTTTCATGGACAGGTGACTCTTCAGTGTGTTAATGATATTTTCATCTTGTAAAACGAAGGTATATTTAGAGGTACTACCTTTCCAGGTCGAGTATTAATCCGGGTAAGATGTGTTTCCGGTTCTTGAGCAGGTCCAATACAATTTAGCGATGGAGTACGGCAATTTGTTCTTGCGTATGAAATTTCGTGCCTAATCGGCGTTGTGGTTAAGTCAACTGAATTTGGGATATATCTAGGTACATTTTCGTTCACAGTTATATCCACAGATGGGGCAACAAGGTTAGAGGCAACCTCTGCTATGGGAGCTCTTGCAGATTCGACGTAGGCGTCTTGATCAACTTCAAGCGCACAGATGTCACCTAACCTTTGTGTTGCCAGTGGTTTTTCTCTAGATTTAGAGGCTAAATTGACTAGTGTGGCAACTCCTTTAGCTCGCATTTCTCTTTCTAGTGGGGTACGATCAGCTCTAATTAACGCTCTTTTCAAATCGGTTGTCGTTATAATCATTGACCACTTGTCAGTGAAGCATCTTGTAGCATCCCCGGTAGTGAATTTTAAAAGTATAGTGCAATCGTGTTTTTCTAGTAGTGCGACAGCATCCCAACAACCGAGCGTTGCCTCTTTTCCTTACTGAATACTGAATACTGAGAATAGAGAGGGAGAAGATTAAAATCTGCGTTGCTGTATCGTATGTGGATTGGGCACATGCGCGGAATCACGTCGCTGATTCCTGCGCGGTGGCAGCATATTGCAGCTGCACTACATCTTATCCGGGTGCGATACGCTCCCTATACCTGTAGTCCGCAAAGTGGGCGTCAAGGGATCTCTTAAATCCCGACACCGCTTGCGCCTCGAATATCATCTCCGGTAACTTGTTCCAATATCTCACCACTCGACGTTCGAGACATAGAGGGTGAGCGATGCGCTTTAAATCCGGTACCACTGGTTTCTACCGGTGTCCGCGTGTGTTGCTTGGTGCGCGAACGTGCAATAGCGGCTTCAACATAGGGAAGTGGCTCAGGTGGGATATCCGGTGCGTCATAATGCGATCAACACGAAGCCGACGATAGGACAGGGTGTAAAACGCTAATCTCCTATATCCGTCCTCGTAAGACATTCCCCATAAACTGGGGATGAACAGAGTAGCGGCATGTTGGACCCGTTGCAGTCTCTGCACCTCACCTATTGTGATCGGACAATAGGCGGGTGAGCCGTACTCAAGCACCGGTCTTATTATAGAAGAGAACAGACGAGTGGCAATCTCTTCAGAGCAAGTGCAGAAGTTGCGTCTAAGTGCCCAATACAGGCGTCGTCCGTTTACGTACAGTCTGTTCTTGTTGTCGACAGGCTTCAGATCAGAAGTAAGCAAATGCGCGAAGAATATTCTTTTCGGTAGTTCTCACCGGGCGTGTACAATTATGAAGCAAAATATTGGAAAGAATAAAGCTCGTAGAGGCTTGTACAGAAAGCAGTCAACTCATTAACTGGGCAGTATGAAAACTAAATCAATGGTTTGATCAATCAGACTGTCGCACTAGGAAGCAGGTGATCAAGGCAGATCGTATGTCAAGTTCAAAGCCAAAACAATTCCAGAGCCTGTAGCAATGTGCGCTGTTTGTCCAGCTCTGGTTTTAGAACCTTGATTGCAATGGCTTCAGAAATGGTCAACAGATGTTTCTTAAGCTGTTTTGGGTAGCATTTAGGGATAGTAGAAACGACTTTAACTGACTGGTTTATCTCCACTTGATGTCCAGTGTCAACCAAGTGTTGTAAAACGGAACTGTTGATGGATTTTACGGTGCCTTTTCGTAGTGACGCGGGACAACATTCAGCGATTCTTTTGGACAAACACCTGGTCATATGTCCAAGCTACCTAGCACCACTAGTGCAGGTGAACTGGTATTAGACAAACGATTCGGACCGAACCGGGAGTTTATCCTTTAAGCGCTGAAGAATCAATGGTCTTGTTTCGGCAAGTAGTTTTAGCTTGGCGGCTGGAAACATCGTGGCCACTGCGGTCGAGATTTTTCTATTCAACAGTTCGAACGCGACGTCACCTTTAAAGGGAACTGTAAGGAATACGCCTTTTTTAGGCACTGTAGCGGCACACTTGACAGCCTCAAGCTGTTTGGAGTGCTTTCTGATGAAAGGTACTGGGATATCCATTTTCTTGCAGCATGTTAAAGTTGTGTTTGGCTTCGCTTTCCAGCGTCTCTTGACTGCAGATTGCTCTGCCATCATGGCATAATCAACGGACTAAATTCCCCTTGTATCTCAGCGGTACAAAGCTAAACTGGGTGTATTGAACTGCCCACGTCGCTTTGCGAAAAACACTCTTTTTGATCGTCCGGTTTTCACGCTGATGCAATAGAACATCTAAGAACGCCAAGCAGCCATCTTGCTCAACTTCACTGGTGAATTTTATTGATGGATGCACTCTGTTAAACTGATCTAATAGGGTCAGTGGAAGAGTCACAGACAATGAAAGTGTCGTCCGTGTAACGGCAGTGTAAATCAAATATAAATATGATGGTGTTCAGATGTCCACCTTCAGGCTTTATAAGGAAGATCTCGGCCAAAATGGGTTCTAGGGGAAAACCCATTGCGACTCCATCTATCTGTCTATACTAGATTCCATTAAACGGAAATTGTCCATTGAAGGTGCAACGCGGTATCAATTATTTTAGGTTAGCCACCGGAATTCCAACCACAATGTTTCTCTCAGTGATGAAATCACAAATGAATGTCACAGTCCCTACCGACGGCATGTTCGTGAAAAGTAATTCCACGTCAGACGAAAGCATTAATTTATCCTTCACGTTTAGCTTTTCTATTTGGTTGACAACATGAAACATGTCTTTGACCGTATGAATCAGCAATTCTTTGCGAACCGGTTCTAGCAACTCTGTCATCCACTTTGCGACAGAGTGAAAAATGGAAGTAGACATGTCCACTATTGGTTGCATCAGAACATTTGTTTTGTGCACTTTTGGCAAACCCTAGAGTCGCAGAGGGTGTGATTCGCATGGGGTCAGCCTTGAGAAGAGTGCATCATCTTTGTGCTTCGACTTTCTTAATTTTTACAAAATGTTAATGATTTCGGCTTCCTCTTGCGTCTCGTCGGACTTCAGATCACAGCGTGAGAGTACGCCTATGTCATTTACGGAATTGTTGGGATGCAGCGGGTGACCGGCTAGAATGTACGCACGCCCTTTACTACCCCTGCTCAACCTCATAAACGAGGTCCTGATCGGGTTGACCGGTCCGTAAACTTCTGCAGACCACAGGGATATGCGGTCTAGGCCCTGCTGAAAGACGTCACAGGCGCCGGGAGAATCAGTAATCCCCCAAATCTTCAGGTCATCCTCAAATAATGCGCAGGGCGACCGAAGAAGTTGGGGTACTTCATTGATGTGCATCAGGAATAAATTTGGCCCCAGTACTGTACCTTGGGGTACGCCGTTAGTGGTTGGGTACGATTCTGTTAGATGGTCATCTAGCTGTACTCGCTATCTTCTCCCAATATGGAAGTCACTGATCCACTGGTGCAGGGCGCCACCAACACCACAAATCCTCACTTTGGGGAACAGGACCTCATGGTTCACTTTATCGACAGCTTTACTGAAATCAATGTATATAACATCCACTGGTTTCCGCGGCTCAGCGCTTTCAACCATTCCTGTCACGTCAACAGCAGCTTGGTGAAGCACGAGCGACCATTCATGAAGCTGTGCTGTACCGGCATTAGGAAATCTTTCGACTCCAGCAGCTGGAGAAGACCCTTTTTCACAATCTTCTCGAGCACCTTCGCCAAAACAGAGGTGAGACAAATCGGCCAGTAATTATCCACATTACGTGGGTCACCAACTTTTTTACTCGGCTTCACTACCGAGCATTTCCAGTCGCTCGGCAATGCAACGTCGGAGAGCTATCTGTTGTACAGCTCCGTCACGGCAGGCAGTATCAGCCTCGGACTCGTTTCGTCAACGAGCGCGAATCGTAGAGGCCGGGATTTCCCGTACTCTCTTTTTCCAAGACAGGTGATTTGCTTCACCCGCAACCTCTGTTCATTCGCGTCGAGAAGCCTATCAACCAGGCTCTGCAGAAAATCCACGTCGTGGTCATAACGAGCCTGAGGACTAACATCTGTCGATTCAGGCGCGTGAAATCTCATAAGGTTACCATGCCGCTGATTGCTGGTTGTTGTCTTCTCCTCTTTGCTTTGTTGTCCATTGGCCTTCAACGCCTGCGCTATAGCACACCGGTATGTTAGTGTCCGTAGGACACAACATAAACACCCCAGCTGTGTCTCCAGCAACAGGGGGACATCGCGCTGGAGAGCCTGCAGCCGGTGTGCAGGTGGGCTCGTTCAAACATAAAGGTGGCTGGGTTTTCGCTTGCTTACATCAACCCACGGAGCTCCTCCCTATGGAACTTTCCGCCCGTCTTGTAAACTCGCTCGGCTTCTCGGCTGTTTGTGAATGCACAGTAGCTTGGCATTTCTTGCACAATGTTTGGACATAATCATGCTGGATTTCACGCAGTAGTTTAAAATGATCTAAAGACAAACCAATACACGAAATGTGGAAATTCACACCACATATGAGGCATGTAACAGCATTGGCTCTATGCCCAACTATTTTGTAACAAGTGCCACGGGGAGTCAGCTTCGT
>CALYDF020001291.1:0-24994 GCA_944474145.2 Dicrocoelium dendriticum
CCTAGTTATTCGTGCTAAAATTTGCAGCGGCATCTTTACATTGGTACCATGAGTTTGCATTAATAGGTTAAAAATAATAGTTTAAGAAGCTAATGAATCTAGGAAAAGCATGCGATAGTAAAGAAGAAAGTGCAAGACGGGGACAACGTTTACAAAACACGGATGCTGGAATATATTTTGTCCTTACTATATATTGAAGATATTACATGTGCAATCTAGTATTCAAAGAGGGACAGAATGCGTTTGGATGGTAGGTGGCGCGAAAGCTGTACGTTGTCGACAGAGCAGTTTGCCCAAATCTCGCATAGACTTACAAGGCGTTATTTGACTATTTGATATAAGAACCGTTTCTGTACTATTTCTTATGCATACATCTTAATAGTAAGTGTGAACTTGCGTGTTCTTAGAGAGATAAGGGATGTAACTCGCGTACGTTCCCTGGTGCTCCTAGCATAAATTTTGCTGGAAATTGTTCAGTGCGTCACACTAGCATTTGCTCTTCAAGTTGATAGATTTGGTTTCACAAGAACACAATGAAATGTGAATCTGATTACTTGCAAAGAGATTTAGATACATCCAACGCATAAGTATATTAAAATTACACAGCATTGATTTAGACGATATATTGGGGGGGATTGCTGAGAGCCACTCTGAGTACGACTGTTGCTGCCCATCTATGAAATGGATCAGACCGCGATTCTATTCTTTCCGCAGTTGTTCCCTGTAGGCTTTCCAACGGTTCACTGATTATATGGGACCCAGGATATTATTCTAGCATAGACGTGGTTAGAAACACCGGGGATACGATAAATGGGCTCCAGCAAGCGTGATCACGTAATTAACCCTGATCCAACTCGATACCATTCTCTACTTGCCATGTGCAATTTCAAGTTGCAGAGAATAAATTCTCGCCAATGTATTAATTCCTACCTGATAACTCATTCTCCGAGGTGACACTACCTGTTATTTTAAACTAGCACTGACTCCAGGGAGTAGTTTTGGAAAAGAAGATTTACCTTAGCTGTAGATTTGTTGAATCTGGCTTCTCGAATTCGTTCAAAATATCAAGATTATATATGTTCAAATCTACAAGGCGAAATTTCTATAATGGGATCAGCTGCTTCACCATTTTAATCACAGTTTCCATTGGTTTCCCTTCAAATTCTATGTGACTATATAAAACCAGGGGATTTTCCAGAAAGCATTAACCGCTGCACAAATTCAGTCGCTGTGTGTTTGCATAAATGGAACACGAAGTCAGCAAATTTATGTTTGCTAGTTACTATCTATTATTACTGTCACTTCAGTTCAGCGACATGAACTGCTGGTCAGGTGGTACAAGCTGCAAGTGGTCATGTTGTTGTGGACAAAAAGCAGACACTACTGTGCCAGTTATCATTGGTATGGAATTGCCAGCATGTGAAACGGCAATTTGCTAATAGCAGGTGGTAACGACCCTCCTAAAATTCTGGAACACTATGGAACCGCAGTTTACGAGTAAGGGAAATTTGCTCGTAAGCAGTGCGCGGCACACAACCCTTAGGCACAGAAAGAAGGCCGCGCGCTGCAGTCTCCAAAAGGAGAAGTGCGATGAGTGCTTTTTTCTTTGTTTAACACCATCTACTGCAAAATACACGCTAGCTAGATGTGGAAAACATCACAGCTTCAACGCCGCCATACACAAAATCAAATATTAAATAGTAAATTAAAACAGATGCTTGCCAGGTAAGCTTAGAGTAACGGATGAGCATCGTTCCGAAAATCTCTAAGCCGGCTAATATGCAACGGAACTTTAGTACGGCAAATTATGTTATATTAATAAGTGAGTTCGTGCTTTGTCGGGAAGACTAAGGGTGATGGGGTGGCCTCCTAGCCGTGTCAACAAGTGTATCCAACCGAAGGTGCTTATCGTCTTTTGGACATAAACCGAAACCGGGACGCTCCGACGCAGGCCAAACTTGAAGTAATTGACTTCATTACTCTTGACCAAATCACCGCTTTGCCACCTCTTCTCTTCATCCATCCACACTGCTGGCGCGCATACCACGCACGACGAGGAAGTCGGGGGCTAGCATGCGCCATCGGAGCCTGGTGCCTGAAATTACACTGATGAACGGTTTATCTTTCTCTGTGTCGTTAGCAAAGAGTTGAACACGCTCTTTTCCCACTCTGTGTTCGCAATAGATGTGAGCCGAACTGCGAAGGCACCGATTGTCAAATATAAGTAGCCGTCACTATGTCGGCTAATCTACGTGGCGAGGTATTAAAACAGTACAGTAGCGTCGAACGTACTGCAGCATTGCAAATTCTACTCTGGGAGCTGTCACAGATGAGAAAAATCGTCAGCATAATCCAAGACAAAAAGGCGTTTTCTTGTGTGCAACTCCATACCATCTAAGTCGTATCATGTGGACACAATCTCACGGAAGTCATCAATAGAGAAGTTGAAGTGGAAAGTTGACAGCAGATATTGTTGTCTCACACCGCTGGATTTATTGAAGGGCAGCGACTGTTTGTGGTAAGCCGCTACTCTGCTCCAGCTATGACTTTATAATGTACCGATAATATTTACTTATTTCGTGGGAATAATTATCCTGAGAAGACAGTCCCAAGGTGCACATCGATCCACCGAATGGAATGCGCCACCTGGATAACCAACTCAGTCGGATCTCCAACTTTGGCTATTACACCCAAAATGACGACCCGGCAGTTGGTCTGAAAACATCTTACATTAGACAATTAGCAAATGTCTGGTTGACAATACTACCGACCTAGCGAGTTCGACTAAAGAGAAATGAGCACACCATTATAATCTTCCTATGGCCTTGTCAAACACGCACGGGTGCCTGTCCATTTTACTTTTGTTAGCTTCACACAGACAGTCAAAACAGTCATGGTTAAAAGAAACAAAGCCAAAATCCTGAACGGATGCAATGACCAAAATGCGCATAAGGTCTACTGAGACTATCAGGAAATCCAATTGTTTTTCTGTGCCGTTTCTCGGGTTGATGGCCTTTGACGTGGCGGAAAATTACGGCCGCAGCTTGGAACCGTTCTAGATTCGGAGGCAATTTTGAATTCCATCACATGTCGCTCACACACAAGACTTCTCAAGTAGGATGTTGACAGTAGCCGCTGAGTCCAGTTGGAAGCGCACCGGTCGTCCTCGAATCAGAAGAGTGACGATTTGCCCAGTTGTTTATCGAGAAACCCTGCATATGTTCCTTTACGCTAACGAGAACTGTGTTTATCTTGGCGGATCTGCAACAGCAAGCAAAGTGGTTCTCCTTGGAACACAGTGCACGTTCAACTCCAAGCTTGTTAACTCCCCTATGCTTGAATGTGTGCGACCGCAAAACTGACCTATCGGATCCTGTTCATCGGGTATCTGAAGTGGACTATTGCTAGGTCGTGAGGTCCCGCACAGTCCGGTGTTTACGTCCGCTATTTCATGCTTGAACTGCTGCGCCGTCCTTGCTTCTCTCAGGTAGATGTCCACACATTGTTCCAAAGACAAGTCGCGTTATCACAAAAGGTGCCCTTCGAGTTCCTCATTCACGTATCAAGTACTTTGACATGCAATTGCTAACGTTGCCGGTACGGGCCAACAGCTAAAATTCTTTAAAGTTAATCTCAAGCGATCTGCCTGGGGATCGATTGCGACGAAATGATATATACTCCTAAAATTTTCATTTGCCTGTCCTTCGGATATCCCGCAGCAACTATTCAACGCTTCCAAATTTTCAACTTCCTGACCTGTCAAACTGAGCTCCACTATCTAATGAACCCCTTGGACTACGTCACATACGGCATGCCTGAATATCCCTTACTGGTACGCAACCGGTTGTGTATTCAATTGGGTCAGCATGACGAAATCCATCCACTTCGCCTTCCATATTCTCCACTTCTCTGACAGCGTGTTATCAGTCATCTGTAGAGCGGTCGACATTGAGATAGATTGCTGTCTACCAAAAAGAGTGGCTTCCGGCGTGTTACCTTCTCCTCTGTCACGATGTCGTGTGGCCCACCGTGAAACCAAAACCAAAATCTGGAATATGATCAGAAATCTATTATTCATGAAACATGAGCTCTTTTGTGTCTAACATTGATTAGAGCCACTCATGAAAGTAGAGCACATCTTCATGCTATTGCCTTCACCGTCAGTGTTCGATCGTCGTTTTTGTAGATTTAAATGTATTATATACCACTCTTCAATAGGCCTCTTGCAACTATCAACCATTTTTCAGTCTATTGGCTCGAAATCTTTACGATTGATCTTTCTAGAAACAAGAGGCATACTCACAACCGTTAGTCTTCAATTAAAGTGTACACTTTTGGGTGGAATATTGAAAATTCGCGTTATTTCTACCTTTGAACGTCGTAGTTGTATCACATCCAGATTACGTAACTCACACTTTTCAACGTGGGATAGAGTCGAGCATGCGCCTAGTGAAACTTCATTGCACTTGTCCAATGGAGATACAATAATCCTTCCTCGAGTTGCTGTATATCAACTAGCAGCATGCAAATATATGGCTGGTATACGATTCGTACCCTAAACACATAGAATCACGTACAGTAATATTTCGGAACTGAATGCGCCACGCTGCTTTGTTTTAGCTGTAGCAACATACACTTGCCTTGAGAAATTAAGTAGACATAAGAAACGGAGACCTAGACCAGGGATACACTTTCATAAAACAAGGAATTTACCATGAATGGGAAGGGTATTGTTAGTAATTCTGTCCTTGTAGGAAATGGTGTTGCACATGTCTGAAGTGACCAGCAATCTTATCCTAGTGCACGAAGTTTCAACTGCATGGAAGTCCAACTACATTTTCGCCAGAGTATCGCCGAGACTAATAAGAGGGAAGGAATGCAGCATTTTCATCGTTAAAATGAAAGCGTTGCAGTATTTAACTAGACTATGTATATCAAATATGTGCAATAGAATCAGCAGTGTATCAAGAAATCTGCTTTGTGCAACTCTGCTTGTAACATTCACGGGGTGAGGTTTTAATTATTGCATTGGTACCAAATCTGGGTGATTAGAGAGTTGAAACCTAAGCTAAGCCAGTAAAGGGTAATCTATATGAAAAGCCTATAGCTCGTAGAGACGGCTATGCGAGTGATGACTATGAGGTACACTAGCGAAGGCTTTATGCATGCCAAGGTAAATGACCATCGTGGAAAGGTCACACTGATGCAAATGTTTCTACCTAAGAGTGGCAGATTGTCCAACCCGTTCAAATGCGACGGCAGGATTAGCATATTTTGGAAGTATTCCAATAGTGGATAGAGGGACACCATATGAATGATGTCATTTGTATCGGTGCCGTTTTCGCTGTTTAGATGAAGAAGTACTTTTGCCCGTAATAATCAAAATAAATAGTGCATTTTGGCGGTTCAAATTTACCATAGTACATTTCACCAACAATTACACATTTCGGTGCGTCGGATCAGGAACCAATGTCAACTGATGACACAGAATTCTAGTTGTTGCAATTACACAACACATGCGATTCTCACCAGGTTTATCAGCACTTGAAGACCGGGTATCTTGCGTTTGCATATGTGAAACGAAAGTATACATACCGTGACTCGGTAGCCAAAGGGGTAGAGGTTTCGGCTACTATTTCATTGGTCGCGGGATCAAGGCCTGCTGTCTCAACCTGATGAAATGAAATTACACCGAAATGTGTCGTGGTTGTTCAGTGTTTTCTGGTGGGTTACACCCAATTTCCATTTGCTTTGAGTACAGTCCAGATGATCACAGTGACAGGTTCACTTCAATGTGAACCACAGTCCATTACATTGAGATTGCGTGTCGCAATCCAATCACACAACGTGTAGTCCAAACTTGACCCCATAGTCTACATCGCTTAAATTGGACGAATGTGTAGGAAGTTAAAACTGGCTTTCGCCGCCAACATAGCGCTTTGCTGGATGATATGATCCAGCAGTGAGGTCTTTCGTTAAATATAGGAGAATTTGGCAGCCATTTATAAGTAAAAAGGCTCGTAGTAGTGAGTAATCATTCCAAGCAATGCCTTCCGGAAGGGGATTTATTAATAAATGCTCTTTTACACCTCGGATTTGACGAGTCTTCACTACTCAAGCCGCTCCATATTTATCTTAGTTTCTTGCTGGAATGACGATGTGCAGCTTTGTACTAATTTTCTTAGTGATACCTAGGCTATGAATGCGACGCCACTCGATGTAATTGCGGAGTTGAAAATAACGCACGGCTTCAATAGACGCTAGTTTGGAAACAGAAGCCCACCGAAATTGTGACTTGGAAATCCTCTTTCTTTAGTATTCATTGTCATGGCTAATAAAATAAAATTTATGTTACCGCCTACTAATAAGTGATATTGAAAATGTCGACTTTTAAATGGTGTACTTCATAATGTCCTAAGTATTGGCTTGTCTCAATTCATTAGCTAAAGTATTGCTTATTTTCGTGTTAAATTAATCTCCTCAAGGCATGCTATTATTTTCCCGATGAGTAAGTTAAGTACCATGGACATTCCAATAATATAGTGCTTGTTTTGTTTTGCGAAAGCAATTCCATTATTTTAGTGTTGTTCACTTACCACTGAGATGTTTAAGCGCTTCTCCTTCTAAATAAAACCATTCAGTAATATATATATATATATATAAGCAAATGGAAGGTTTGAAGAGAAAATGGATGGTGAAACTTCAAAACCGTGCGTTGAAGAATTCCACAAACGCAATGCAGGATGTTTCAAGACGGATTCACAGTGAATGTGGAGCAGAAATCTACATGCGAAATAGAAAGAGTAGGTCGGAAATAAGTAAAACAATCAGGTGATTGCATGCCAATTCATCAATACAGCGAACATTTAGGCTGTTGAATTCTAGACCGCAGTTGTACGACCAAAGCGGTAAGACTGATCCGTTCGCGTGAACCGAATATAACTCAGCACGTGCAGCTTCCCTCCTTGGCCATTTCCTCGAAGACTCGTGCAGCAAGCAAATTACTATAAGTATCCGAAGTTTCCTTTCAGATAAACGGCAAGAACGCAGGTTTTACAAATGCAACGTTTCAGATATCATCACTGAGGTATCCAATATTCAAATGAATCATTTTTCAACCTCATTTTTAAATCCATCTTACACATGATATATTTGTAAAAAGGATGTTTACAAAGGGCACTGCAACACATGGATCATTGCGAGGAGTTTAGTTTTGCGATTTCATGTTGACAATTATTTCTCACATGAAATCGTGACGCGGCTATCAAGATGAAACTCAAACACTTCTCCAGCGTGGATTTAATAGCTGAATTGCAAAATTTGCATTTGCGATTCAGCATGGTCTATTAAAAATACATGCTGCTTGACAAGATATTTGCCCAAAGCAAAGCCATTTAAAGTTGTTATTTCCGAAGTCACCAAAACGATGGTTAACTGACAACAATTCTTCAGCATAAATTTAAAATCACGTAATGTTACTCCGTTTAGCTATTTCATACGAAGTCATTTTATTCAAACCTACAAGACGATACTCCTACGTAGAAGAGAGAGCAAATTCAGTAACATAAAACCCGGAAGAAATAAACTACAGTTAGTTGTGGAAATTCCAGCAAAGCAGTTTAGTTTCCCCTAGCTGATTAACAGAATTTCCAAAAGATATTATCTGCAAACTATAAAACCACACGGATCTACGTCAGATCACTGGCAGCTTACGAACATGATTTCAAGTGAATCTTTGGCTAATTTGCATATTTTACACATAGGCTTCTTGAAGACAAATAATCGTAGACGTCCTTCTACCCTGCAGTCGATATCGTTTTTAGTATGCCCAGAAGAAGTAGTATGTTTCTCCCAAACGATATGTGATATTCATTACTGTGCTGCGGTCGGTGAATGTAGAACATCTCAGCTTCCACGACTACTGGAATGCAAATTCTTGCGATTTATCGTAACCAAAGGGCAATACAGTATATCACGGATCAAAAGCAGACGTTTAACAATTTCTGTAGGTAACGAATTAGACCAAAATGTAGGTATGAAGTTGAGGCAAGGTGCAACGTTAGACCGACCGCAATTTTCACATGTATATGCAATTTAGTTTTGTTAGCTGTTGTCCTGGTAACGGGGTAAATCATGTGATTTTGGTGACTCATTATATCTTCAAGTCAAAGCTCCAAATCAATTAACTTGAACGGGAGATGAAAGAATGCAAATATACGTTCCCCGAATGAGATGCAAGAATGGAGCAAACGCTTCTTTTTGCATTCAATCTATGGTATTGTGGCAAAATTCTGAAATTGGCATCTTTATGAGTTGTATAGAACTGAGGTTTAACACTGATCCGTACATGGGCATAGAATTTTTAAGGTCCTGTAAACAGGGGTGCGCTCAGCTTATAGACAACGGTATTGTACCCGGAAAAACGAAAGTTGTCTTTAGTCCAAACTAATAAGAAGGCTATGGCATGCCACCCAGTGTGGATTCGCAAGAACAGTAACGTGATGTATGTTCCAAGGTAGTCAAATCCGGTGTATTTTACTTGTGGACTTACTTAAGTGCTGATAATTTGTGAAAGAAAGGTGAAACCCAACCTGCCATATGCGTTCCGCAGTAAGTACAAGTGCTGGTTAGCCTATTAACTACTGCTCAGACCTATCTTGAGCATATGAGATCGTCCTACACAGGTGACCCAAGATCATTTCCGTGGTAAGTGCGCTGTGAAATGTACGCTCCAAATCGATATTTTTTGGCGCTGTTATGATATATGATAACTGAGTTTTATTTGGCAACTGGAACACACATGTTCTTTCCTCATAACTTGTAAACCAAATTCTTGCAGTGGCATGTTGTCATGTATTCCCTTGATTGTCGGCCAAATATTGAGATTAGCCGTAAAAGGTGAAAAATGTTCAGTTAAACACTTCCAGCCGTCGTTTATGAGCACTAGAGAGACGCCACAGGGCATTTCTGTCAAGTCTGTCAATGTGCGACAAACTCGCACAGTCAAGCTGCGTTAGGGTGGTGATGTATATACCCCGCTCAAAATTGCGTCAACATTCCCGTAGCACCGAAACTTGTAATGGTGCATGCCGTGATCTAGGCTAGTGGTCCGAAACCATTTTATTCTCGCCGACCGGTAAATGATTCACAAGTTTACCACGGCTAGCTGAAGGGTTGATTGTTTACGTTTTAGATTGCTTCCGTTTAATGATTTCAATTTAATTTTGAGTAAGCATGCCTTATTATTAAAAATACAGTAACACCAACAAAGGAGTATTAAGTATTTTAACACGTTGACAAACTAGAACGCTAAATCTATAGAAACCCTACATGTGTTTCTTTGCAACGTGACTATATCATGTAGGGTTAATAGAAAACCTGCTTCACAGAAGTAGGTTGTCAGAAATAAATAGGGTTTTAAATGATGTGTTGAAAACCTGAGGACAATCCGCCATGACTTTAATCCAGAAGATCGGCAGCGTTGTCTACTCGAAAGTGGTTTCAAAACCGCCGTCATTTGCAAAATCTAGCAGTTGATCTTCTTGGAATTACATGCTAGGTTTGTCTGGTTTGTTGATCAGTGGGTCGTGTATCCATTCTTTACCAATTCCTGGACTTCTTTCTTTGAGGAGTAGCGCCCAAACACCTTGAAAATCATTGACAGGTGACGATTCACCAACTGGGAGAATTAATGCTCATGGTCAGTCTCGCCTGAAAGTTCCGCTTATATTTAAAACATTGCCAAAACACCTCTGTTCAAGCAACGTCCCCACAACTCCAATTTGACTTTAAATGCAGCTACTTTGTCTGCCAACTTGAAAACAGTGGTCAATTTTTCCTGAGAAGATGGATTAAGTTCATCGAACAGGCTGTATATATCACAAATATTAGCCAGTTTTTCGCACAAGAACTTTTCGCCCAAATGTGCTACCAGCGGTGACTTCTTTTGCGACAGAAATCCATGCAATGTATTTCGTAATTCAACTACCCTTGGTAGCAAGTTTCTTTTAGATAACCATCTTATTTCTGTGTACAAAAGAAGGCGTCTGTGCTCTGCGTCCATCTCCCCACAAACTGCTCAAACAGGCACGAGTTAAAAGCGTGTACTTTGATGTGATTAATAAATTCGGTGACATCAATTCATAAGCTGATAAATTCCGCTGACATATTTCGGTTTGCCAGAATTTCCTTGTGTAGGATACAATGCGCAGATGCACTCGCAAGTGCAATCTCCTTAATCTAAGCAGCTAACTCAGATAGTCATTGGTCATGGCGGCAGATCCGTCTGTGCGTATGCCAATGCAAAACGACCATTTTAATTGTCCTGAAGCCTAACAATCCGGTGCCTGAAACATTTCTTCTCCTGTGCTTTTGGTCGACAAAGAGGATGCACATTAAAAATTCTCATTCACATCCTCGCGATACAAATATAGCACATAAACAATTATTATTGTCTTGTTGTCGATATCTGTAAATTCGCTAACCTAGTGCGTACCCCGGTGATGCATTTATACTCTCCCAAGATTGCCTCGACTTCTTCGTCCATTTCCTCACTTCAACTAGCCACAGTGTTTGCCGACAAAGATACGTGCTATCATATTAACAACAGCCTCTTATTGAAGCCCACGGCCAATTTCTTTAATGGAGGTTAAGATCCATTCTTCACCGATAGTTAATGGCTTTTAGCCTTCCCAAAACGGTTAGCCAACAATTATGTTGATCTGAGTGAATTCATTTACGGTGTGGTGGTGGTGGCTCTCAGATAGTTCTCTTCTCCGTGTTTACATTCGTTTACTTTACTTTACCCACTTGTCTTTTCTGTTAATCCGGAGTGCTTGGCGTTCAGATAGCGAAGCAATTTAAAAGATTTCATTGCCTCATTAGAGAGCCGGTCGCAGTAAACTACGCAGTGCCGCGTTTTTGTGTGGGATTCACCTGTCCCGATAAATCAGTATTTCAAGAAGGACTCATGGTATTTTCGGGTAAAACTTTTTGGTTTCTTTGATGTTGAAGACTCTTCTTCGGTAATGTCACTAGGCCGTTTGTTTTCCTCATGGATGACCATTGTATCATACTGATCTTTGATGATTTGTGAGTTAACTTTGAACACTCAAGTGATCGAGATGTAAGCTGGAAATTAAAACACTCTTAAACTGACATAGTAAATGTGGACGAAAATGTGTAAACATAAAACGCAATATACACGTAAATCAAGCATTGTTAAACAAGAGAAAGCACCGGTGAACAAAGCGAAGAGCGCTACATATCTATCCACTAAAGCTCCAAAACCACTGTTGCTCACAGCCGATGAGACCCCCGTTAATTTCTCGCCCATGGAAAGTCGCACAGTCCGGAGGGAAATACACCACAGTAAAGCAAATGAAAACAAGTTAAAGTTTATTGAGCGGATAAATACCATTTGTTCCACGGAAATGGAAACCGTCCGCGGCTTGGGGTTGGGGACCACGGATCTGGGCGATCAAGGGCACTTGAAAAATCAAGGTAAGCGGCATTGACTCCTTTTCCGACACCGACGGCTACCGTCCAGCTGACACTAGTTAAAGAAATGTTTGTCGTACATTAGCAGTATCGGCGGAACCCATGTAGATCCTGGATGATAATATCGTAAACCTCTAACTATTCTACTAGTGCAGCGGAAACAGCAGCTTCCGTGAATTTAGCAAACAACGGAATCAGACTAATCGGGTGGAATTTTGCGTACATAGTACGTCTCCATCGTAATTGTGGGTGATTTTTCCATGCTTCAACATAGTAGGAAACTGCATCACGTCGAGACTGCGCTGGGAAAACTGAGATAACGGTACATCTAAGCTCATGACAAATGCCTTCAATGGCTTGGGGCGTAGTTGTCCAGACAAGTAAACTGTACTCGCGTAATGACACCAGTCGCTTATGCACATGCACCGCTATGAAGAAGACGATAATATTGTATAATGACTTAATAAAAGTTAAGAAGCAGTGCTTTACAAAGCCCTGTTAGGTAGTCTGCTGCGTTGTCCAATAACGCTAATTAAAGATGCAATTATTAATTGTGCTGTCGAAAGGATGGACTTATATTTTTAATCCATTGTCCCTCCACTTCGCGTATTTGAACAGATCTAATCGGCGAAAATAGTTAATATAATATAATTTCTGTGAGTAGGACAGCGAGTGTGCTAAGTGACTAATTGTAAGTGGCCGATTGTGTCGTCCAATCGACTTGTAACTATAGCTATGGTGGATGGAGGAACGACCTAACGGGGTAGATCCTTCCGCAGTTGAGACACGTGAATAAGAAGGAAATTTGTACGGCCCTCCAGGAGGCTTCACTGTTCTGTTAGTTTCAAAGGTGCGCTCTTAATGTTATGTTACTGCTGAGCTGCAGTAAATAGCAGCACACATATTTTGGAGGCTGTACAATTGAGTACTCTATTAACATGCTTTTCGTGGTCCGCCATACCGTCCACTGGATAACACCAAATCTTTCAGTCTTTGCTCCTATAGCAGATTGCGCATTTTATTTACTGTATTATAAAGCTCGACGTTAAGATTCGCCCAGTGTTGTGACGTTATGTTTCTTCAGTGACTGCCAAGCTTGAAATATTTATTCGACATGTGGGCGGACAGGCGCACTGAGCATCTGTCGGAAGTCAGGTATGTTTGTTATCTACAGGGCCGTCGCAAGAGACCGAGTTTTTGGATACCAGCTTTCGGCTCTTTTCGGATGGCAGTGCACATCCCAACTTATTCCGAACCAGCATGTTTAAATTACATTTGACTGAAGATGGCTGCAGTACTTGAATTCCTAGCTCATATTAGTAGGTAATATGATGTTATATGGATATTATTTAGCATTTGCTTAACTTTAATGGATTTGTGTTGACTAATGAAATATTATATCAAGTTTTCAATGAATCAAATTCTGATCCGCACCCCCAAAACCCTGGTCTTGATATTGAAATTGTCATTAAACGGGAGGAAATTCGAAGCTATTGTATCTCCTAAGTCACTGGTAAATAATGAAGAAATTCATGGCTATAGAAATTGGCCCGGGGTGAACAAACTCGATTTACATGGGACAGATAAGTAGCTCTAGACTCTGATTATTAATAACCATCGAAGCAGAAAGATGACAATGCAGCCCGATAGTGCTTGACCGACGCCATATAATCGGAAATAGGAAAGGACAATTCCGGTGAGCTGAACGATCAACTGCTGTCAACAAATGCAACTAGATTACGTCAAAGTTCTTTCCAAATTCAGCTGAATCGACCTAACTAATGCGTGCTCCATCGCTGTCGACCCAAGCCTCGCCAGTCTGGAGTAATATTGTTCTAGATTTCCAGACAAAACACCAGTGTAACGAGAACGATGGATTCCATGACCTCGGACAGTACATGAAGAAGGGTTACTAGGTGGTAGTTTGCAATAAAATAAAACAAAAGTGTATATTCTCAATGTTACACGAGACAAACGAACAAAGGCATGAGCGGCTTTGTACAAGCAGATATGCTGCGAATTTAGTTTGATCAAATATCATTCTTGACAAATACGCGCGAAGATTCTTGTGATCCACGACATGATACGTATTTGTGAGAACTGTTTACATGGTGTACTAGTAAATAGTTTTGCTAATATGAAGTTGCCGATAAGCACGCTTGACCATATAGCTATTTATTGCAAGCAAATGTTGAATCAGTGGCTCAAATTTTGCTTTGATTAGTTACATTGGTTTGTCCTCGCACGATAACTTGTGCCACTCTCTGTAGTAAACTGCGCTACAAGCTCTCACCCTCATCATACCATAAGACGTCAGATCTCATTGGGTCGCTTTGAATTAGCATACGTCTCCAGTTGAGGGAACCTTAATCCTCAAGGGAGTGGGGATTGGAATCGTTGCTTAAGGACCATCCGCCGACACTAAAACATTTCACTGGTGCTAGCCAACATTTCCCAATTAATCGGAAAGATGGACTACGGACAATAGGCAGCCGACAGCCAGACGGCAATGCAGAGCGAACGTTCATAATAACGTCAACAGCACGCAACTAATGATTAGGCTTAGAAACATTTTGCACTGTGTTTGGGAAGTTATTCAATTAAGGCATAGTGATGACAAGCAAGTGGTGCAGCTGGATGAATGTTTACAGCAAACTGTTGTGCCTTTAATGATGTTACATTTGTGCGGACACCATTTGGTATGTGTCTAATGCGCTGTATCCCGCAAGGTGAATCAGTAGTCAACATTTGCTACGAGGTGAAAGCAAATGCAGATTGAATAATTAAAAGCAAGTGGTGGCGCTGAACACAGGTATACTTAGGTGGAAGCAAATAGATATCCTAGTGAGCAGGAACGCGTAAAATCTAAGGCACTAAGTCAAGCTGAGTGTGTAACTCATTCTAGAGCGCTAGGAGAAGCAAGGAATTACTGAGTGCTGGCTCACACCTATTTCCGAATTTGTGCATATGATTCCTTTTACGAATATTCCATAAGGCAGCAACTAGGTTCAGTACTACAAAGCGCTAAATGAACTGAACTGAAGTTCCTGCCAGTGGTCTTGCTGCTGTTCTCATTCTTTCTTGACTTATGTTACACCCGTTACCCGTGGTTGTGCAGTGACGTCAGCTTTTGCAACGCCGCCGCAGCAGTAAGGTGGAAGTAGGTAAGTCTTGGCGGTAGGGCTGCAAAAGCTAGAAGACCGCATGAAGGTATGACACTCGAAATGTGCTGTATATCTCATCCGCAACGCGTTTGTTTCTCCTGTTGCTGTATTTGTTTGACCATCAGAATTCCTTAGTAGTGTACTGTCCTACCCCATATTCTGAAGTCCATTAACATGTTTGGGAAGCTGTTTGTGGTATGGGATGAAAACGTTTTCTTTGCTCTGCGTTTTTGCGGTCTTATATTCTTTGAGAATTAAAGTGCAGCGGTTACGTTTGTCTACGTTCTTGTCTAAATACTTGGCGTTGGAAATGATCTATATTCTCGCCATGCTGCGCTGCGTACTATCATCGAAACGGAGTTTTTCTCCACACGAAAGAAACGGTTTCAGGACCATAACTCACGCCTGTCTCTGAAGCATTCATGACTACTAGGCTTAATTTGCCAACGCATTCAAAGCAGACCACTTCGGGGGTCTTCGGGGAGTAAAGACTAGGTTGTGGTACTGATAAGCTAAGGTAAGTAGTTATGATGGCAAAGGTTTTCAACCACTCGGGCACCTATTCCAGTATTCCCATCAGCAAATAACGTTTACATTGATGTTTGTGTGGTCACTGCGCACATATGACAGTCGTAAGCCACAATACACATGTTTCTCCTTGATAAACGCAATTCCGTACCTGTTGTCACCAAACTGTACTGCAACTAGCGAACTTAAATAATTGATTGCGGAGAGTTAACCAGGTTTTGAGAACCTGCACATTATCTTGGCTTGGTTCGCTTATCTTAGCGGGGATTTATAAATCATTTAAATGAAAAGTATTGTTATTAAATATAAAGTCATAGTACCCAATTGATTGCATGTTTAAGGAGTTGCAGGTTGACAGTATATTGGGTATCACGTTTTTGAAAATTTCACCGATGCAACTTAGCGTGATTGTTTGTTTTCTAATTGCAGATGGTGCTAACCTGAATCAGGAAACTGAGGTTCTGAATTCATCATAGCTTTGCTCTGTATGTCGCTTCGATAACACGGAATTACGCTGTTCCTTTCCTAAGCCAGCCATTGAGGATTAGTGCGATGCTTGGCATTACGCGTTCGACGTTCGTCATTCTAGCGTGCAACCATTTCTCTGTGAGACCAATGATATCGGACTACTTAAAAATTGAGGTTTAATTATTATTATAAATGCAGGATAGATCCTCATTATCTAGGAGTCCACAGGAGGCTAAAATTCCCTTGTGTGTGTGAACGCCGACTGATATGCGGTTAGCTGTTATACGTTATACTGCTAACAAAATGACATATCGCCCGAAATTTAAGGTCGACAACGTAAGTCCACTTACTCGTCCGGACCTAATTGATATTCGCCTACATGCGCAGTAATATGTAGCTCCTAATTAATAGCCGCTGGATTTGCTTTTCTGATAAGCTTGTGTCTCGTCGTTGCAGGGATTCTGCAGATATTAAGCGTAGTTCAAAAAGAAGGATTTACCGATTTAAGCGAAAAACATCACAAAATTCCTTTGCTGTTTTCTGTGACTAAACCATGAATTTTACGTTTCTTGGACTACATCCTCTATTGACTTTTGAGTAATCCAGTTACAACGTTATCCGAGGATATGTTTCACAAATAAAACGCAAAGGTTCTAATCGTGATTTATGATCACCTTATTATAGTATAAAGGAAGATCTAAGTTGCCAAAGATGAATATTTTGACTCGGGGAACCCGCTCCTTGTGTCCTTGTAAGAGCTTTATTTTCGATTAGCGCGTGCATCAAGCGAAGTAACTTTAGATGTGTATTCCACAGGATCGGTGTTGCAAGGAACTTGCAGAAAGTTAGATGTTTTCTATATAAGTGGCGGATTTCAATTTATCTATAATACGCATGGATTCTCCATAATGTGCAGAGTTTGCGTGATGACTGACTTGTACAATATTTATGAATGTAGCTTTTACGTTCATTAATATGCAAGACAATTCCACCGCTCTTTGTCCCCAGACAACTCAAACCGTATCGGGATGACGGTAAATTCGGGGACGTATTTTCACACAACTGGCAAGGCGTAATTAGTGGATCCCACTTTAGTTAAGCTGTAAGGTCAGATGACCATATATCTCGGCTTTAGTTCAAATGCTGGTGGTCTAATTTTATCTATCTGTTAGTCTTAACGGTAGTTGAAACATAAAATACACGGAGTCGGACATCGCGGGTGACTTTTGCAGCAATGTGACTGAATTTCTGGGGAGATTTAAACTTGACCGGAGAACTTTGAGTAGCGGATGAAAAAGACTGGTTTTCGGTTGTCCATTTCATAATGATAGAGCGTGTTAGAAACAAGCGAATTCGGTCCTCTACACGTCTCTGATGGTGACTGATTTCCATGGTTTTGAGCAACACTTAACCATAAGAGCTTCGTTTTGTTTTGGATTGAATTTGTTTCATTATTTGAGAGGATACCGTCAATGGAGACCTGGTTGATCGTGGTAATTTTAAAGCAAGCTATGTACTGTTGCTTTGCGTAAACGCCACCAAACAGCCTGGAATTGTATAAGCTTGAATTAACTTTAAGTGAAATAATCCTAGTGTTGATTTCTGTTCTACTTCTAGCACAAGCTTTTCGTGTATTTTGGCTAGTCTAACCACGCATTTGAGCAGTGAGATGGTCGAGCACGCAGCACCAAACCAGTGGTCAGATTGGGAAATGTATCTGTATCTGACTCCTAGAAGAGAAGATTGGCACATTACAAATGTTACCCTATGTACCAGGGTGAGCATGCAAAACCTGGCCTGGATAACCGATTCCATTCCGTTTATCCACAAGCACCGTACTTGTGATGCTCGTAAGGTTTCGCGTCCACTAGATTTCCGTTATTCCGAAGTGTCGTTACCTGACACAGTCCGCTATTTGAGGTCGGGTAGTTTGCTGGTTTTGATCCGTTGCGCACACACATCAGAGGACCTATGGCTCTCAAAATTAAGTGTGGGCAGTTGCTGGCTAATTAGCTGCACTAGGTCATAAACCGTATCTTCATTGCTCCAAGCTAGCAAATTCGGTAGCGAGCAGAAAATGCAAAAACTAAAAACATTGTTGAATGTATATGTAATTCTGCCTCTCCTACGCGACACGAGCGTAAATTGGTCCATCCGAAGAACTGCAACAATCTGCTTTTGGCTGGAGACCGCAGCTTGTGATCATCTTCATCATCGGCATTATTATCGACGTCATTAAAAATGGCCCACCGAAATTTAGTAATGGTTAACAGCTAATCCAACAACTACTGTTATGCTGAGCGACTCTGGAGCGACTCAGGCAGTTAATAATAGGATCGAACAAATCGAACTATGACGGATTTATTAAACAGAGTAATGTAGCTGCTATTATTGTGGTTTTATGATCTACATATACATTGTTACACCTAACATAAACTAACATTTTCGGAAAGCGAGAAACAAATTTGATGTACAGCAATTATGCAACCTTAATTTGTTAGAATATTTAATAATGAATTCATTTGCACGGCGTGACAATTTTAAAGTCCTCTGTAATATAGCATAAAATTGAGCACCAGCGCCAAAACTAGTGCACATCGACGTCTATAGCCACGGTGGAAGCATGGAATTTATTAACTGCTCTTCAAAACCCATTCGGTTACACCTCATAGTGCACAAACGTAGCACAAAGACTTTATGTAGGACACAACGCAATTAAAGCAAGGAATCATTCAAACTCTTTACCTGTAACTACCGGAGACTGGAGTAGTTAACATGGGCATTTGTTTTGAAACCATAAACTTTTGTAAGTAGTAAGGGAATGTATTAAATTTGTGTGTAGATTCGTTGCAGTTAGACACAGGCAGACAGCAACCATACATCCAGCAAAGCGCTATACGGCCGGTTCGGTCTATTGGGACTCATCAGTAGCACGCACCCGCCGAATCCTACCGGATTCGAATCCACGACCTTACACTTGCGAGTCTGCGAGTTATACCACTGAGTTATGGGCGACGGCAGCGGATCACATCAGCCCTGTCCTCTGCACATTCACAACATGCAAAACAGTGGAGGATGAGCTGCGCTATGTAGCATTTAGCTAGCAGTCATGTCGAATTGTCTGTCGAGGCCTTCCTGCTTCTGAGCTAAATTAATGCAATGCGGCTTGTGCCTGCAGTAGTAAACGTGCTTGGAAATTGTCGATTAATATATAAACTGCACAATAGCCTACTAATTTGATGGCGTCGTTGCAAAACGTGGGGTGCATAATGTCGGCTTGCAGCATTTATGCATAAATCAGGTCGCCCGTTTTTCCGATTACCCCAATCCAAGTTATGCATTGCATGTATGAAGCAAGGTCGAGTAGAATTCAGCCAAAGGGTACAAATTTCTTATTCACGAGGTTCAGTTACTGAATGTTATGAAAGAATTTCTCGAGCATATGTTAAAGAAGGCAGTCTGTGGTTGGTTATGAACAATGAACAAAGTATTTGTACGAGTTAAGAAGCGTCGCTTTACAAGTCCCGTTGGATGGTTGGTGGTGTTATCAACATAACAGTAATGAAGATAAGGACAGTAAAATAGTTACTACTTTAAATATGCAAATAAGGACTTATCGTTTGCTCCGCTGCAGTCCTGCGATCCTCTTAGATGCACAGCACCCACAGTTAACAACAAATAATTCCATGTTAAACTCCAGGTGTATGATGGAGACGTAGTGTTAAGTGACAAAGTGTAAGTGGATGAGTGCATCGTCCAACCGTCTTTTAAGTACTGTTAGTGTCGTCCAGAGACGACCGATCCTGGGAGAGCATTTCACGGGTTACAGACATGAATGTAAGAGAAATTTCTCCCTCACTCCAGGCGGCTATACTTTACAGCGAGTTTCAATGAATGGTTCCTCAGTTTGTGTTGCTGCTGTGTTGCACTAAAGAGCGGCACACATGATGTGGGTCTCGCAGAATCAAGTATGCCAAAATTAGGTCGCCTCGTAGTCTGCGACAGCTTCAACTGAACAATCCCAGTCGTTGCAGCCTCTCCTGATAGGAAAGATTGCGCATTCCAATTACGTTCTTAGATGCCCGGCGTTGTGGCTGCTCCAGTGCATTAAGGTCGTGTTTCAGCCATGGATACCAGGCTTGAATTGCGTATCCGACATGGGTGCGAACATACGCGCTGAGCATTTGTCGAAATATGGCGCTGTTTATTTCTCCAAAGGCCCGCCTCAACAACCCCAAGTGTTGGTTCACCGTCTTCGAGGCCTTTTCAGATTGCCTGGAGCAAGCCAAGTCATCTTGAACCAGGACACCCAAGTCACGTTCGAGAGCTGATTGCTGTAGTATATTCGTTCCGAGTCGGTATGAGTAGCTGCTCTGATGTCGGATGGAAAGCACCTTGAATTTACTGACGTTGAAATGCAATGAGTTTCGGGTCGATCATTGATACACTGCATCTATATCACTCTGAAGCACAGGTTGGTCGGTGTTCGCCTGGATCCTGCGCCAGATCTTGATATCGTCGGCAAACATTAGGAAGTTTAAAGTGATTCCCTGTGCAAAGTCATTGATAAATACCAAAAACAAACGCGCATCTTGAACTGAGCCATGCGGCACATCACACTCAACTTGTATGCGGTCCGATAAAGAGCTCCGAACTCAGACCACTAATTGCCGTTGAAGTAGAAAGTTGGCGATCCAGCTTAAAAAAGGTCACCGATGCCGTAATGTTGCAGCTTGCATAGTAGTATCCGATGGTCTAGACGGTCGAAAGCCTTGGAAAAATCCAGGTAGATCACGTCAACACCTTCTCCAGCGTCAGGTGCCTCGGTCCAACTACTGCGTGCAATGAGTAAATTCGTTGTACATGGCCGCTCTCGACGGAAACCATGTTGTTCAGGGGTGATTAGGTTGCATTTTTCCAGATAGCACACCAGTACATCGGCAAGTATGGATTCCATGACCTTGGAGAGTATAGGAAGAAGGGATACTGGGCGGTAGTTGGAGGGATCAGTTCTGCTTCCACCTTTGTGAATCGGACTTATTATTCCAAGCTTCCACATGGAGGGAACTTGGTTCTGGACTAAGCAGCGCTGGAAAAACTGAGCTAAAGGTCCTACCAGTTGAATTGCTGCTGTTTCCAATGCCTCTGGACGAATGGTGTCGCCACCCGGCGAGGTGTGTTTGCGTAGAGAAGTCAGCTTTTGCAATACAGCCTCTGCGGTAAAAGTGATGTGGGTTAGTCCTGGCGAGCAGAATACTAAGCTTGGTAGATCACTTGTTAGCAAGACTCTTTGAAACGTAGGGGCGTGTTGCATCTGCAGCGCGTTTGCTGCTTCCACAGTAGTTCTTATTGAGCCATCAGCCGTCTTGAGTGGAGCAATACCTTGCCTCAACTTTCGTAGGCTAGTAACGTGCTTGTACAGCAGTTTGTGGTTAGCCCTGAAGGTTTTTGTGATGTTCTGCTGATAGGCGGCTTTGTATTCTCTTAACAGTTGTGTGCAGTGGTTACGTTAGGCTACCTAGTTGTCCCAAATTTCTGGTGCTGGAGCTTCTCTGTACACTAGCCATGCTACATTGCGTACCGTCATCCACTTTCGAATTCTGCTCCTAAGGAAAGAAACTGATTTGCACTTATTGCAAGCTTTTATCTCTGGAGCCTGTGCAATCAGCTGACTGAATTTTCTGACGAACTCGAGCCAGGCGACTTCCGGGGGTTCTTTTTCGAGGAAAGACCAAGTTGTTGCGCTGACGAGCTGGGCGAGTCGGTCGTACTATGAGATGGTTCGCACAGACTCATCGTTCTCATTTAGACATTGTGCATAGCAGATGAAGTTGAAATTGATGACTGCGTGATCACTGCGACCCGTAGCAGAAATGCGTGTAGTTCCGTGACTTCAGGACTTACTTACTGGTCAATAAATAAGGCGATAAATGATATTCCAGTCATTGCGCTTGTTCATCTCGAAGATTGACTCACTGTATATCGGGACATTGCAAAATCAGGATCATTTAATCTACTAGGCTTAGATACATATCAGGAGCAATCCCCTCCTTGAACCGTATTGGTTTTCATCCGATGCATCTGGCAACAAGTGATCCAGCTACAAAGCAGGGGATGCATAGCTATAAAACCTTGTGATCTATCAAATTCATATTCCACAAATTTCATACAAGCTCTTTAAATATGCGACATTTACTTGACGAAAAATACAAGGAATAAGTACATTTAGATAACGTTAGCTCACGTAATCACTAAGCTAACAAAATAAAATAAAATTTGTATTAGTACATGCCACCTATAAAGTGAGGACTAGTTTCTGGAATTATATTATGCCGCTGTCTACTGAGTTTGCATATTCGTTTTAAAACTAGCACTGATGCTCTTACAAGCGGATAGTCAAAACATCCAAATTCCCAACGTTACCAGATCCAAACACTTAATCGAGTAACAACTGCAAGTTGTATTGTAAAGCTTAATGCCAAAAAGCAAATTAGCTGATGACTTGGCTATCCGAATTCGCTGAGAAAACCTGTAATAATGAGTGCCCTAGAGTGAGGCAAGAGTAGGTGTATGCAGCAGCTCGGAAGGAAGAAATAATGGCAAAGGTTTGTTTAGGATTTAGTCTAAGTAAAGAGTACGTTTGCAATTGCTATATAATAATTGCACTAAAAATAAAATTAACGGATTCATTTAACTAATGATCCAATACAGACAGCTGACGAATGCAAATTTTGCGGACTCGTACGAGGAAAACGACCTTGTAGCAACTCAAGGACAGTCTGGTTTCGAATTGAAAATGACACGATATGCGGAACACACGGAACCATCGCAATAATTTTATTTAAATATATGACCAATTTCTGATATAAATTGTAAAGCATAATCAGCCAGAATCAAGTCGACTTCTGGTATACACGTGTGATCATGATGAACAAGTTGGCCATATTGTTTGCTGCTCTGATTCATTTGGCACCTGTTGTTTGGAGCATGAATTTCACAAGTTGCGGTGAGTTAATTATTGACACTGAAAGCCGTTCCTTCATTTGGACGGTGCCAAACTCAGCGACATTGCGGCATTGCATTGAATAATTCGCACTCCACTCAGTGGTATATATACATGCTAACCAACGTCTCCGTTGCAGGATCCCAGATTGGCTCGTTGGTTAATGTGTCCATAAAACCTTGCAACACAGAGCCGTGCATGCTGTATACGGAAACCACTGTAGAGTTAAATATCCAGTTTACGGCAAGTAAGTTTGCATCCTGTGTTCTACTCGTGTGGCGTATTGATGGATGCAGATGACATCTAGTAGCTTTTCCTCCTCTATCTCCGCTTTCACAGAAAAAATAATCCAACGTGGTCAGGCTGCGATCAACGCGACGTTTTATGGATACTCGTTTAGGTTGGGACTTTACAATGACAGCCTGTGTGCCTACACTCAGCCTGGTTGCCCTATCCAAGCGGACGGAACCGTTTACACTTACACGTATGCGGTTTATATTTCACCGAGCTTCATCCCGGTAAGCCTCGGCAATATGTGTTTCTCCAGTTTCCATTAGCAACAATTTGCTGCGACTTTGATTGAAAATTGACCAAGGAAATGAAGTACTTGTCTAACTCTATGTAACAGAAGCACACGGGGAATGTACTTATTTTGACACAGATCTTTTCATGATGCTAACAACACCCACAATTGTTAAAGTTTATTCAGCATATAATTGTTATTGTCTCTCTTCAAATTCATGAATCCTAGGTTTCTTCCTAGATAGTGCGTTCTTGAGGTATTCACTAAATTATACGCACGTTCTGTAGAGTGTTAACCTTGTTTACAATTGCATTTGTTTTGTGTAAAAACAGTAACGACTTAAACAAATTTTTCCATGTCCAACTGATGAGGATGAGCCCACTCGAATGCCTACGCTTTCACCAAACTACTTAACTGCGAGAGGAGGTGTGTATTCATACCTGCACGCGTTTCCAACTTTATGAGTAACGTTGGTGGATCAGAATGTGAAAAACAGCCCCTAATCACTGATTTAAATTGAAGCCACGAATTTTGTAACCGGTAAATACACAGGGTTCATCGTTTCCTTATATGCATAAACATGATATCGCTTCATTCATTTCGCAGATGCCGATGGGGATAAGATGGACGCTGTCGTCCAACAACGAGACTTTGGCGTGTGCGGATTTCCAAATAAGGATCGTAAATGCTATACCGACCGTAAACAGAGTACCCCCGGTCGCTGCTGCTTAATTTGCTGTTTTACATTGTGATTTCACCCTGTGCGGATATTCCGCTTTAATAATTGTTGTTGTTGATTCAGTAGCCTAATACAGACAGTGTAGCAAAATATTTGTGGGTCTTATACTCAGCTGAATATCCTCAAATGCACAGAGTTAAAATAGGCTAATCACCTTGTAGTTGGTGCTAATAATTGCAGCGGCCTCTTTACCTTGGTACCTTTTGTTTGCATTAATAGATTGAAAATAATAGTTTAAGCAGCTCATGAATCTAGGAAAAGCACGCGATAGTAAAGAAGAAAGAGCAAGACAGGACAACATTTACGAAACACGGATGCTGTAATATATTGAAGATATTACATGTGCAAGCTAGCCTTCAAAGAGGGACAGAATGCGTTTGGAAGGTAGGTGGCGCAAAATTTGTACGTTGTCGACAGAGCAGTTTGCCCAAATCTCGCATAGACTTACAAGGTATTATTTGACTATTTGATATAAGAACCGTTTCTGTGGTACTTCTTAAGTATACATTATAACATTAAGTGTGAATTTGCGAGTTCTTAGGTGATAAGGGATATAAGTCGCGTACGTCCCCTGGTGCTCCTAGCATAAATTTTGCTGGAGACTGTTCGGTGCGTCAAACTAGCATTTAGTCTTCAATTTGATAGATTTGATTTCACAAGAACACAATGCGATGTGAATCTGATTACTTTCAAAGGAGATTTAGATACATCCAACGCATAAGTAAATTAAAATTACACGTCATTAATTTAGACCCTATACTGAGAAGGATAGCTTATAGCCACTCTGGGTACGACTGTTGCTGCCCATCTATGAAAAGGATCAGACCGCGATTCTATTCTTTCCGCAGTTGTTTCTTTTATGCTTTCCAAAGTTTGGCTGATTATTTGGGACCCAGGATATTATTCCATCATAGCCCTGGTTACAAACACCGAGGATATGGTAAATGGGCTCCAGCAAGCGTGATCACGTAATTAGCCCTGGTCCAAATCGCTACCATTCTTTACTTGCCATGTGCAATTTCAAGTTGCAGATAATAAATTCTTCTCGCCAATGTATTATTTCCTAGCTG
>CALYDF020001293.1:0-25355 GCA_944474145.2 Dicrocoelium dendriticum
CAGGCCCTCCTAGTTTAATGGTGGTTGGTGAAATGCCATCTGATCCCAGCTTGGAAGATGATCTGATTGATTTTATAACTTGATGGATAACGCTGAGCGCGATATCGACTCTGCTTAAGAGGTTTGTTACTGTGAGCTATGTGCACACCGGCATTGGGCATCTTCGCGACGCATAGTAGACGCCAGATAGTCACTAAATGCTTCAAAGCTTTCAGCTGGGTCATGGAGTAAGTGACCCTCACCATCAACAGTTTCGGTAATCAGAGGAGAGTGATCACTGGTTCTACGATGCATTATTTTGACAAGTTCCATATCTTTGCAGCTGGTCCGTATTGCTGGACGTTATTCATTTTTTCGTTGTGTTAATTGCGCATATTTGACTCTGGTGGTAATTTCATGCGTTTGTAAAACAATTGAAAAGTTATGGGTCTTTCTGTAACTTGCAGCTAACTTTCCGATTTTCTTGCTGATTAAGTGCTCGACGGAATCTTTGGACACATTTGGGGTATAAATATATTGTGGAGCAAGGAGGGCTACAGTGTGATGGATATGTTTACAGAACTGCTCCACAGCGGTGTACACACTGATAGAGAGAAAAAATACATCAAACTCGGAGGAACGAATGAACTGCTGAAAGCATTCGCAGTTTATCTTATGGGTTGCAACTGGCGTTGTAGAGGCCAGTTTAGTGACCATTTTAATTTGGAAACTGAGTCCGATCATGTTATGGTCACTGCCAGGGAGATTGTTTCAGATCTCTGTCCGTGGATTGGGTATCCCCAATGTGAATATTAAGTCCAGTACATTGGCGGACCTGGTTGGACTGGAAATCCATTGTGTCCAGCCCCGAGCTCTGATTGAAGAAAGAAAAGAGGCGTGCAAGGTAGACGTTGGGTGGGATGACCAGCGTATTTTCGGTAGGCTGAAATCGCCGACAATAATCTTCTGGCTGCGTGGCAACTCTGATGCGAAGTCAAATGCAGAAGTGATCTGGGTGATACGTTCGACGCATTCGGTGAGTTGTAGATACATGCGAGCAGTGTGTAAGATGAGACACCCCCAACTGACAGCCAAATATATTCAAGGATACTTTCTACTTGTGATTGGTGTATAGGATTAACTGTAAATGTGCTGCGCAGATATATAATACACCCTCCAACATTTTAGCCGCAGTGATCTTTTCGAAATAGGTTGTAGTTTGGAATCATCAGAGTCAAGTGTATCTGATGAACACCATATTTCAGTGACGAGGATCACTTACGGGTCACAGAACTGTGCGTGTTTATAAAATGAAGTTTGTTGGTTATGGATCTGACCTTAAACAGAGTCACTGAAAACGTATTATTGGGGAATAATCGCTGTCCGTTTTGTGATAGTCTGAATCTTTGCGTTCGAGCATGGTGCACATGGTAGGTAAGTGCGAGTTAGTCATTGGAACGCTTGTTAATAAGGGTAGCAAGTCATGTGTGGATATCGAGACAGTTGGGGGCACGACGGGAACTGAGGCATCATGCTTAGGTTGCCGTTGGTTTGACAATGGACTAGCTTTGTCATCTGGAAGGAAGAGTGGGATCAAGATGTTGACCTCTGGCGGATGTATCTGAGAATGGAATGTGTACGAGTCCATTCCCGTCGCCGCTAAGTGGTTGTTGTTGGAAGCCGTTTGAGAGGTTGAATGAACGTGGAAAAGAACGGGTGGTAACATAGTCCTACTGGTCGATGTCCTTTTATTATCTGTGCAGTTCCTGTGATTGTCGTGGAGTGTAGGATGATCATTAGGCCTAGCCAAGTGACAGTTGTTAAGGGTCTTATGAAAAATGGGAAGTTGTTTGCCCTGCTGATTGTAGGAGGTTGCTCGATAGGGAATTTTGGGTGTAACCGAGTATTTACTATCCATACGCTTTTTAAAGCACAGGTCCCTGGATTGGATAAGTCGTTCTTGGATGATAGTGGACCATGAATTACATCAGGTTGTCTATTTTTGGACGTGTCTTGTTGGTTTGGACCGGGTTGTGATATATTCGACGATTTGTCAGTACTGCACGGTTCCAAGCACTTAGACTTTCCTTTACTCCTTCTGCATGAGGAGCTCTATATAATGGGAGTAATGTTGTCAGGAATAGGTGAACCTGCTTTATCCGTTCCTTGTTTAGAGGGTGTTTCAGTGGAGCAAGGAAAAACGGCTTTGGAGCTAGTGAACAAACTTGTTAGATTATCCATGTCTAAATCATTGCAATTGTTATCAATCTCGGATAAACTTGTTTTTCGCACTTTTGGCTGAGATTTCTAGAAGAACTCAGTTATTTTTTTTTAGTGTTCTTGGCACAGTGCCAAGTTTGGACCTTTGAAGTGTGTTCTATCTGGTTTACTCAAAATGCCGTTAAATCGGGTGTATTGGCCTAGGAAAGATCCCCAATGGAGGAAGCACTGCGTGACTTCCTCGCTCAAAAGTTTGAAAATGATTGAACAACAATGTTTCGGTGTCTACTTTTTTAAACATTGGCATTTGAAGTCAAAGTTAAATATCCTAAAAGCTTTCAGTATTGTTAGTTTTACTTGATCCAGACTCATCCTGTCCGGAACATAAAAGCAAACACTTTTTGCTATACATATCCGTTCGTGCACTTCAGAGGCAACAGAGGCAATTAACTGCCTTGCTTTTCCCATTAGAGCAGGATCAGTTTTCTCCGATGGTTTATGATGTAGTCAAGCGTAATCACGTGATATTTGAGAGGTTCAAAGAGTGCCAGCGTTTTTCTCATCTCGTTGAGTTGTGATCCTAATGAAAGCAATTTATCACTTATTTCTGTGATGAGTATAGTTTTAACCGAGGAACAGGTTCGCTTTTATTTTGGAGCCTCGTAATTTATTCGCTTTTCTGGTGGCGTGGAAATACACTGCGCTTAGCTTGCTGAATACGGCGAGACTTCAGTGGGGTCGTTGCGATCTAAGCTTTTCGAGATTCAGACTCAAGCGCCAAGGTAATATGTTGATGAAACAATAACCAACTTTGTGTGATTTCTCGCAGTTGTGCCAGTATGTACACACGTCATTTTCAGTTCAGCGAACGCCTTGGAAAAGCAGCTACCGTTGCGCGATCACTGTTTTCTCGGAATGGACATTATCATGAATTCTCTCAGTAGATATCTACCAGGATAACAGAGACAATAACCCACATCTTCCACAGAAGCGTGAAGGAACCGCTGCTCACCAACATGTGGAAGCAGGGTCTCATTATTCTGATTTTTATGGGCCGTGGTTATTCAGAGTTTGCCAACTGTCACTCAGATTTTCATTTATTAGTGTTGTCTTAGATGATGGAGTCAATAACAGCTGAGGCATTAATGAGCTTCCATGAAGGGTCTGATGTCATAACACTGGAGCGACACAAATTCCGTCAGCACCAACCATATACTACCAGTCCACCTACTGCGCTTAGCAGCTGCACCTAAATAGCCGACATTGGGACAGACACTGATGCCATCTATCTCGACGTTTCACATCTTTCACCTATAAGATCACGGCATACTTCTTCAAAAGCTGCAAAAGAGCCGTACGGGGAAACTTGTTTTTGGAAGTATCCGGAATTTGCTCCATCAACGGTGGTTTCACTAAGGTGTTTGGGGCACATTTCTGATGCAATTAATGTGAATTGCAGTGTTCGGCATTAATAAGTGTTGGAGCTCCGCATGTACTTGGTTTTCATTAGGAACCTCGCACGTGTGATCGAGTTGACGTTCCTGCTTTTGCCGATGATATTATGATTTGACGGAGGATCGCTAGTCAAGAAGTCTAATATAAACCCCAACAAGACTTTGACCTCGCATCTGAATAGTACAAGGCAAATCTAATTCCCTATAACGCGGATAAGTGCAGGATTGTGTATGCACGCCACAGGTTCACTTAGGCATAGAAGCTTGGAGAGCAGAAGTTGCAAATTGTCTCACAGAAGCGCGACTTTGGCTTGGTGATGCAAGATGTCCTAGGCGTTTGGGCGCAGTCATTGAAACCGTCCAAAACCGCGGACTATCAAGTTGATTTCCTAGGGAAGGCGTTCGGGAGTTACAAACCGTCCTTCTTCTCCCAAATGCCCAATGCATATGTGAGGTCACACGTAGCGTACGCCATCCAGGCCCGGCAACCATGGCTGCATTGCGATCTGGTTACACTGAACAGCCCATAGCGAAGGGGACCAAAATATGAGGGGACTGTTCCACCTGACATACTGTATGCGAATGAGAGATTAGGGAGTGTAGAGCGACAGTTATCGCAGTGTAAAACGGACCACATTCTGGCGTACCAGCTATTGTAAAACAGGGGTCGTGCCTACTGTCTCCTCCTGTAACCCAGTCGTAAACAAAATTGAGGGATCACCACCTGAAACCATCCAGCCAATACAATCTGCTGGAATGCCGCAGGAATGATTTTTCGCTTCGTATTTGTCAACCGTGGGACGCTGTTGCGGATGTTGTCATTTCTGCATCCACGCCAGACATTTTTGATAACCAACTCGAGAGGGCAATACACCACCTACATTACTTAATTTGCACATTGTTCACTGTGTGACCACAAGAAGCAAAGAAACATTGTGCTTACCAACCTCCAAGAACTCGAGGTAGTCAGATATAACTTGGCTAAAATGGTGAGTCAACAGATGCACGGTTCACATTAGTGGAGCTACTTTGCTGAACGTAAATATTTCCCACAACCTGTCACACGTGGCTTGCAAACCTTGGAATTATCTCCGGATTACACAGTTGTTACACGGTTACATACACTTGGATCAACTTTGAGTTTCTTAGCGTTATTTTCTGTTGGCTTTTCCACTCATTTCAATCTTGTGATATTGGGAATAAGTGCCATCATATTTTACTAATCACTGCTTTGACTTTTTCCAGCCTGTCTATAAGTTCAAGATTTGCTTGTGAACATGAAACACGGAGGCGACAAACATATTTTGTTTTATCCAAATTCCTTACCATATTTAATAAAACACTCTAAAACATTTCAGTGAATAATTTCACCCCGCGAGCTGGTGTCATACTGGTGTACCAAATCCTAATGAAACGTAACCAATCATACCGACCTCCACCGAAATTGAATCACAAAAACTACCTGATAGGTCACCATGCAGCTTGGATGATCTTTTATCCACACTTGTTTTTAGCTTGTACTTTGCAGCCTGACTCTAATGCAAGTAGTGCGAACCACCAGCACTTGTATCCATCATAAACAGTTGCTCAATTGTACAAACACTACAACCGCCTAATTTGCTATATATTCCACTTACCATCTGAACAAAGTGGTAAAACTTGCGATAGTGTTGTGTTGTTTAATTTAGTACACATATCATAAGTATGGAACAGCCATGAATTCTCGATCGAATTGAAGAGTCATACCAGTCGAAAACACATTAACTGCTAGGCGCATCAACCATCTCTCTCACTATTCAAAAGCAATTTTTTTCTTTTTGTAACGTCAGATTAGCATAATTCCTATGTGGTAAGCTCCTCTGAATTTAGAATGGAACATCTGGTTTAATGTCACAAGGGATGCAGTAGGATGTTTCAAAACTCGAGTTATTGTCGCCCGTAATCCACCTTAAATAGTTGGCAATTAGAATACTTAATAATACGTGAGGACGCCATGCTTAAATTGCGTATCGATAAGAAGGTTAAATGCCGATTATACACAACTCCTCCACTGTAGCCGAATCGCTTGACTCATGCGTCACCATGATCTTAGGAAAACATCATAATTATAAGTTGTTTTGTTGACAGCGTATATGAACAATAGATGCATCTACTCAAGAGATATATTAAGTGCGGAGGTGCCCTCCACATGACTTGATTTCTATTCTTTCGCCGGGGTTCTCAAACCCTTACACTTTATGGCGGGATGTAGCAATATTATTAATGATCAACAATTGTTTTTCTGATTAAAAGCCACTTTGAAATAATCATTCGTTTTTACATGATCCGTGTATCATAACCACGGACCTGTCTGCTCATCTGATATATATATATATATATAAACCATACAAACACGGATTCTGAGAAATGTAAGAACGCGTTAATTGCCGGTGTCGCATGTTTGTACCTATTTCGCACAAAGCATAATGAATATTGCACACAATATTACCTCATCTGTCCCTCTGGAGATGTTCTTACCATGTCATATCATCGTTTTCCCTTACAGACCTCATTAAAATAAAACGTCATTCACTTAACTGGCTCTCATAATTTTATATTGCTTACTCATTTGGGAATGCCTCCAAAATGACTTTTCATGGTAAACAGAGATGGCAGATTTTGGGAGAAATCCAGGTTAATTGTTCGTTGTTTATACTAATCTATCCATGGTCTGTGAATGATTCTCATGGGAACAATAACGTGTTTTACATCTCATAAATATTCCGGAGAATTTGGTTGACTTATTTATTCTTCCACATCAACTGTGCCACGTAATCAAGTGCCAATTAAGTGAATAAATGATATACAACCTCACATTGTTCAACAAAATCTTGTCATTCATTTTAACCGAGCCGTTGTATGATTTTTGGGTCGGACAGTACAATAATGTCCACTCGATTGCTTGAAATAATGCGCTGCACCCATAAAGCAGAGTACGTGAAAATAACGGTATTCGGCGCAGTCAAGTTTCCAGTATTCGCATGCGTATTATTAATTATTTTGTAAGATCAACGGTGAGAAAATCTCCATTTAAAAGTTCCGGAACACAGCGCCTTCTTCACTTCATCGCGATGATTCATAGGATTTTCCCTAATACCTAGTAGAAAATGGTTGTCATTTTACCTAAGTGTTCCGGTCGACAAGTTGGGCAACTTTTGACTCAAAACCTGCTGGTGTCTAAGGAAAAGATATTTTGAGATCTAGATGTATTTTTAAAGTTGCACGTGAAAATTAGTTTGGCGAAATAGAAGCAAGGTTAAGAGTTGAGAGAAAGAAGCATAACGTGCCGTACTTGGCACATTTCAGAGGATATTTTTCAGTTGACGCAGTTGGGAAAAACATGTTCAGTCTTCTACGCTGTCAGTGTTCGTACGGGTCTCAGTGCCTGTGTGAGCTGTGCCGTAGTTGTAAACTGCTGGGACACCTTCCTCACGTAATATAAGCTTCGCAGCATAACTAAACTATTTCAACTGCGGCTGCCCATTGGCTAACAAAGCATGGTCTTGCGTTGAGTTTGGAGAACCCGATAGAGTTCAGTGTTATTTCTCTTGGATGCTCAATAGGATATCAGATCAGCTGGGTTCACAGATTAATACACAGACACAGCTGATCGGCAGAGGTAGATCTGTATCTCTTGATGTTCTGGAGGACTAGGGAAACCAAGGTTTTCAATTCATTTTATACAGAAAGTTGACTGGGCATATTATGTTTGGTACAAGCTAAAACAGTTTTCCCGAAGTTGCTCAGGTCATAATTTATGAATCCCAACCATAAAACAATAACACACCTAATGGTCATGGGTGGACCTTGCGATTCCGCATCTCTCAAGTTTCAGAAACAAATTATATAAACTCAGGATGGATCGACTATCGTAGTTTTCCCTTCACAAGTTTCCATTTGCTTTATTCGAGTTCATGCGTAGCTGAAATTGTAATTGGCGCAGCACAGACCATGTAGGGCGACTCCGTTGTATGTACTGATGCCCTGTCGTTTTTCCCATCGAAATTTGTCCGCCGTGTCAAGAAATGGAATATGCTAGACATGAATTTGTTTGGCCGGTGGACACAAGCGAATTGGTCACCAGGGCAAGCGAATTCCAACACATCTGGTTAGAAAATGGGTAAAAGAAACTAACATTTTTCAAGCAACCTTTCGATGCAATAGGCAAATAAAACGTGCATACTGCTAAAACAAGCGAGTGATGGGCTAACTATCATATTCACTTATATATACATTCACTTAAGTTGGGTAGGTTAAGTATGGTCGTGTGTATATGAACTGCTAAGCTGCTAGTCACCAAGGCTTTATCTGGTCATAATTAATGTATTATGAACAACAGGCATGGTGAAAGACGTAATCATCAAAAATATTGGCAATGAAATGCTCCCAGTTTTTGACCGTCAAGCAGCAAGGTACCGCTGTCGAATGTACGACTACGTTGAATGTCATTACGCGTTAGCCTACTATAGGTATGTTATTAAAAGCATGATGTTATTTAGTTACGAAGAACATTTTGGGAGGTGGACCCAAGCCGATGAGAGATAGGCAGTGAATGCGTGCAATACAGGCGCCCACCTACTTGATGACTACAAATGTAATGCGTAAGTCCAAGCCGCAAAATTAGCACATGAGGAATACACTATAAGTATATTGTGACACATTTCCAATTTTATAACTATCTTCAACTATTTCTACTCTGATATGCTGTAATCCGGCAATTTGGATAATACTTTCCGATTATTCATCGCTCCGTATATATTAATATACACATGGTGGAAATATGGCTAACATACTTTAGCTTATGATGTTATTCTTTTGTACTTATTAGCATTTATTAGCACCTTTCCGGGAAAGTTTTAAATAAAGTATGCACTGTATTTCCTTTCTGAATTAGGTTGTTTCACTGGAAAGGCGCTGCCATTCGGCCCCAAGCCAATTTTAGTTTAACATACACAGTAAAGGATATGTTGTGCCGTTCATACTTGGAAGCCGCTCTTCTTAGTCGAACGTTTTAACCGCGTTTGAGTAATTGGGGATAAATGAAGATGATGTGGCAAGTGTTTTCCTACATTCAGCCACGTTCAAGGAGCCTTCAGTTTGTCATTCCTCTGGGTTTGGATGTATATCCAACATTTAGAATGTAGCACTCTCATGTCAGTAAAGAAAAGGCTGAGGCTGATCTTGCGTCCATGATGCTTTTCTAATGTAGTTGGGCTAGATCAACTTAAACCCAAACCACGTCTTTTTAATGTGGATAGAATTCATTCCAATTTATTCGGTTTCTTATGCGTACCTGATAATCTGCTGCTAACTTGCATATATCGTTGAGGCTAATTGTGGTAAACTTGCGTAAGTTTATCACTTGGCATTTGTTAACTAACATATGGACATTCTGTACTTATCGCGGATTCGCTGCAAACCAATTTACTCCATATACTTATTAAGCGAGTGTTTATGTCGTCATATCCGTTTAGTCTATTCGGTGTATTTTATTTGACATCGTGATTTCGAGTGACGGACCGTTGCGGGACATCACCGGTGTGGCTGCGCTTGTTGTGCATGTTGACAAGGTGCTTACCTGTCCGTTACAAACTACCTCTTCCATACTGACTCCTGGATACAGTTGGTCGTTGCTAGAGAGGACAGGGTGCACGGTCTTCGTGAATATGTTAGGCTCAAAGAGTGTTTGAATGCACCTGGATTGCTTGTGGAGAGCGGACTAAGGTACATCCAACACCTAGTGTGCGCTTGACTCCCCAAATACAGCGTGCTTGTGTTTGCGTATGAAAGAGTGTGGGCCGGCTGAGTTGAAGAAATTTGGCTCTTATCCATAAGCCTGCTGGTCTTATTCCTTTGGGTTTACACTGGATATGGGGTGTGTGGGTAGAACTCTGGGTGGTGCAGCGGAAGCCATCAATGGTCCATCTGAAGGCGCAGGCGTCCTTTGGCTGTCCTGTGGAGGCCACAGTGACAGGCAATTCGGGAACCAGATGCAGCCAACCATTTGTATGTAACGAAGCAACAACCTCTTGCACTGTGGTACAAATCCAGTTCCGACTCTTCCAGTGCTTCTATCGAAAAGCAATTATTTCTTGAATCGCACTGTGTGGACGAATATAAACATAGTGAAACTAAAGCTTTTCCTTCAAGTGCCTCGAGGAAAGCAGTGTTATAAATTTGGAATTTGGAACGTGACACAATTTGAAGAATTCCATTTAGCTCATTCGTCGTTAGAATCAAACACAAAAGCCCTCACAAATGCGTAATAGACGACAAATTCATACCTTTGAGACCAGCACACACAACGCTTTTCCGTCGAATTTGTTCATGTACAAAAACGCAGTCACGTATCCGGCCGTTGGAAACAAATCCCATCTACGTGCCCGTATATTAGTGAGCGCAAAACAGACCAGCAAACATTCCCATGAACCGAGATTCCGCAGGAAAATCCACCGAGTGTATTTTTACACCGAATTTTTTTCAAACCAGGCGGCAGTGTAGTAGGGCTGTTGTGGGATTCAATGTAGTGTAAAGGGTTTACCTCTAGGTTAGCGTTGTTACACAGAGCTAACTACCACAATGTATGTTTCAAGTTGACTTGCTATACTAAATGATGATATGTTAGCAAGTTACGGCTGCTCATCATGTGCAATAATTCATTCTTGCCAAGTTGTAAGCAAGCGGCTGAATCAACTTATTAACATACATTATGAAATAGATGACACCAGCACTGATATTTTGCATTTGCACGAATGCTTGATTAGTTATTCCTGTTAAATATTAAGTCACTGCTTCGCCATTTTATCAACTTGAACTAATAACATTTCAGTTTGGAGTCAGTCAAAAATTCAGCGTAGAAAACTATTCAAATGGAAAAAGTGTAAAGCGAATGGATCTTGTGTCACAAACAAATTCGTGGATATTGCCAATTTATTTCGGCACTATTTGAAACGGATACACAATCACAGAAATATAAACAGAAGCTAGGTTGACCAAATATTTGAGTTGGTACAGTTGAATTTATGCAGAAGCATGATTAATCTGTAGTAATTCATCAGTTCCTTTATCGGACCGACTTCTCCTAAAGTCGATGAGTATACGGTAGATACATCTATCTGTTTATCAAGGTTTGAGTGAATTCTAGCAGCTTACTTGCATTTTCATTGGCGTTGTTCTGAAAATTATCGAAGGACGAGCCGGAATTTCTGGTATTCCGAGGGTGGATAGCATTCAATTTGGTTCCAGGTCAGAAGATCAATCGGGTTAAATCCACTCGTGCTATACAAATACTAAACTTCATAAATGGTTACACGAGCTATTCCGCTTGCAACTTGAATTTTGGAAACAGCAGCGTGAGCAAACGCTCGCTTTAGAAAAATGAATCGTCACGTGACGATTGCTATACTCAAACTTGCGACCATTGAAATAGTAGCCGAAAGGTTGACCAATTTGCCTGCTGTGTCATGGCGGGCAGCGATTCGCCCAACGGTGAATGACTAATTGGGGTGTCAAATTTGGACTACAGGTTTTGTGATTGGATTGCGACGCGCAATCTCAGCATGGAACACGATTTACTTTGAAGGGAACCTTGGACAATGCAATCACTGGGACCGTATCCGAAGCAGATAAAAATTGGTTGTTGTCCGCCAGAAAATACTGCACATCTATGACGCCTTGGGATGTACTTTCATCTCATCAGGTGGATATAGCAAGCTTCGAACTGCGACCGTTTTGACAGTAACCGAAACCTCTAATCACTTGGCTAACGGTCACGACGTGCAACGCTTGAGACAAGGGGAATGACTAACGGTAAGGTCAATTTGGGACTACAATTCTGCGATCGGATTGCGACGAGTAATTTAAATGTAGCCTGCGATTCACATTGAAGTGAAGCTTGGTCATGGCGCTCTCAGGGACCGTACCTGAAGCAAATGAAAACTGGGTTTTGCCCGCCCGTATACATTGCATACCCATGACGCGTTTCGATGTAATTTCATCTCAACAGGAAGAGTTATCAGGCTTCGACCACGCGACCGTCAAAATAGTACTTGACACCGCTACTCCTATGGCTACCTGGTCATTGCGGGCAGGGCTTAGCACAACGGTGAACCACTAATTGGAGGGTCATGTTTGGACTACAACTTGTTCGATTGGATTGGACGCGCAATCTTAATGTGGAGCACGATACACATTAAGTGAACCCCAGTCACGGTGGTCACCTTGACCCTATCTGAAGCAGAAGGAAATTGGGTGATGCTTACCACAGATATTACTGAACATCCGCGACTGGTTTCGATGTTATTTCATCTCATCAGGTGAAACCGCGACCATTGAAATAGTAGCAGAAACTTACCGAATTGGCTACCGAGTCTCTGCGAGAAGCGCCCGGTCCAAGGCTGAATGGCGAATTGGTTACTCAAAATTTTAATACACATTGTGTGAATGGATTGTGACGCGCAATCTCTATGTGGAACACAACTCACATAGAATCGAACTTCGGTCAACGCGATCACTGGCACAATATCCGAAACAGATGGAAATTGTAGGTTGCCCACCAGAAAAAGTTGCACAACCACGAAGCCTTTTGATGTAATTTCATCTCATCAGGTAAGGACAGCATGCTCCGAACCCGCGAACATTCAATTATTACCCGAGTAGTCTACCACTTTGGTTACCGGATCACGCAGGCAACGCTTGACACAACGGTGAATGACTAATTAAAGGGCTAATTTTGGACCACACGTTTTGTAATTAAATTACGACGAGCAATCTTAATGTAGAACAGGACTCACACTGAAGTGATCCTTAGTTACTGCAATCACCGGGACCGTTTCCGATGCAGGCCAAAATTGGGTGTTGCTTGCCCGAAAGCAATGCACAACTACGAAGTATTTCTATGTAATTTTATCGTATCAAGTTGGGATTGCGGGCCTTGAATCCGCGACCACTGGTGTAATAACGGAAGCTTTGAAAAGCTGGCTATTGGTTCATAGCGGACAACGCTCGGCTCAACATCGAATGACTTACTGGAAGGGCAACTCTCGTCAGTGCGTTGCGTGTTTGGATTCCAAAGCGCAATCTCAATATGGGTTGCGATTCATAACGTAATGAACATTGGTGTCTTCGATCACTGGGACCGTATCCGAAGTAGATGAAACTTGACTTTTGCCCACCCAAAACACTGTACAATGACGACGCTTTGCAATGTAATTGTATCTCACCAAGTGGAGATAGCAAACTTCAAACCGCAAATGTTTTAATAATAGTCGAAACCTCCAAACACCTGGCTATAGGATCACGACGGGCAACGCTTGAGACAAGGGAGAATCACTAATTGGAAGATCAATTTTGGACTACACATTGTGCGATCGAATTGCGACGCGCGATATCTATGTGGACCGCGTTTCACATTGAAAGCACCTAGGTCACTGTGATCTCTGGGACCGTATCCTAAGCAGTTGGAAATTAGGTGTTGTCCAACTGTAAGCTCGGCACAACTACAGCGTACTCTGATACAGTAGTATCTCATCTGGTCACTATAGCGACCATTGGGATAGTATCCGAATCTTCTACCACTTTGGCTACTTTATCATCCTGCGCATAACTTGGCATAATCGAGAATCACTATTTAATGGGTCAATCTTTTACTTCGCGTGTATTATTGGATTGCGAGGTGCAAACTTAATGTGTGGAGCGATTCAACTGAAAGGATTCTAAGTCACTACGATCACTGTGACCGTATTCGGAGCGGATGAAAATTAGTTGTGGCCGGCCAGAAAACACCGCACAACCACGACGCGTCTGGATGTAATTTTCTCTCATCTGATGCAGATAGCAGGCCTCGAAACCGCGACCATTTGAATAGATACCCAATCCTCTACCGCTTTGTCTTTTGGTTTACGCGTGCAACGTTTTTTGTAACGGTGAGCGACTTAATGTTAAGTCTATTTTGTACCACACTGAGTTATGTTTTGGCGACGTTTAATCTCAACTTTTACCGTGAGGCACTTTGATGTGTATGTTGATCACTGCGATCTCTGAGACTGTCTCCGGAGCAGGTGGAAAGTGGGTGTTGCTCATCTTATAGCGTTGCACAACTACGGCGTTTTCCGGCACAATGTTATCTCATCTGCTAGGGATAACAGCCCTCGAACCCGCAACCAGCAGAATAGTAGACGAAACCTATATCCGTTTTCTTCTGGTTCACGGAGTGCAGCGCTTGACACAACAGTGAAGGACTAACTGTTGGGCAAGATTGGTCTGCACCTTGAATGCTTGAAATGGTACATTCAACCTGGATGTGGATCGCGAATCACACTGAGTTTAAATTTGGTCACTGCGAACCCTGGGATCGTATCCGAAGCTCTGCGCATCTCTTTGGTGATCAATATCTTCAGGTGTATTCTTTCTTTCTTGTTATTTCATTGTGTATTCTTGGAACAATATTTCCTGAACAAACCTTCTGTTCTGTTGCGGAACCTCATGCGCCTAATATATATATTAACTAGTAGTCGCCCATAAGCATCTGACACGTTAACTGCCCTGTTAGCGTGGCTAAATTACCATTTAATACCTTTACAATTTAGAATTATTCACTTGGAAATCCACAAAAGGCGGAAATTCCCTATCATTATTTTGGCGTACATACATGTATATTCACAAGTTGCATAATCCTGCAAAGAGCTTCTCTACCATTTACATTTGCTGTATTGCTCTCATATTTCCTATATTCGGAAAAATGATTATAGATGGTGTATACAAGTAGTAATTTACAGCGGTATTACTCCATCAATATATAATTGGAAATAACGTAGAATATATTGGTATCTGTTAACTGTTGATATCCTAACTCTTATGCAAATTATGATATAACAGGGCCTGTAGATCTGAGGTGTTATTTCTTGTACGAGATCGTTTTCAGAATTAAATAGTAGCGAAATATAAGTACAACAAGGTTTTGACTGGTTGCACTTATTTGGCCCCTAGGACTTGTTATGGCAGACTGCTCCAAACATTCACCAATCTCCATCCGCAGCCCAGTGGTGAGGAAATCGACCTTGGTGTATGTCTCACGCCACACTGTGGTGCTGAAACGACACTCCTCTCTTTTTGGATCTAACACACGCAATTCTCGGTGCAACTTACTTTACCTACGCTTATCCAACTCGAATTTACCAGCGCTATCCAGTGGAGCTATCGCTGTGGGATTGTATAGCACACACTATCATCTCATCCAGTATAGCAAGTTTAACGGGAGTTTCAGAGATATTTAGTTGTGCAACCACCTTATTTTCGAATGCATGCCATCATTTTTAATCTCTTTCGATCGAGCTCTTTGCTTTTTTACAGGATTCGGACACTCCGTTTTATAGCTGCAACATATTTAGCTGCCATCATCGTAACATTTGACAAACTAGAGTGGATTCCACCGCACAGATCAAAACTTTTCACTGAGCCTAAGTCCGACCTAATCGATATTCACTCCGCCATATCCCACACCATATAGTGCGCGCACCGAGCTCATCAGGCATTAATTGCAACTTTGGTCGCACCGGCTTTATGGTCAACCAGCGTCCCATGCCTGTTATAACAAGCTGGGTGATCGTAAGCTGCGCACGGGACTCACACCTCGTCAATGCCTAGCAACCTATCAACAAGCAAACCTATGTGTACACAGTTCATGCAACCAAACACAAAAGTTCTTCGCGATAGGACATCTTGCTCCAAGGCTATTCGAATTGGAGTAAAAGGTAGTAACTGAATTAAAAACATCATGCCAGGTGTGTAAAGTTAAGTGCAGGTAAAGGAAAAGTATTCCTTTCACGCCAGACTTATTTTGGTTCTGTACGGAGTGTATGACTAACCCACCCTTAAGGTGCATCGCCGTGCTGGCTCAAAATGTGACAAACTGTCAGCTATTGTGCAACGTGCAGTAGCTGCTCTGGCGGTCACATCGGAACCAGCTGCATCAGTACTTGATTCCCGTTGCCAAATATGTATAAACGTAGAACAGAAGACTCAAATCTAGTGGGTAGTTAACCGTATAGGACAAGTAACCCCAACCGCGAGAATAAGCAGTCTGGGTCTATAAAAACCAGCAACCCTCTATTTGCAGAGGGTGGTTTTTCCCGGGGGTGTGTACGTCTCACATAATACCCTATTACATTCGGGTTTAGCTGACACTGCCGGAATTCTGACAACTTACCCGTCGTTTCTGCGTGCAGACTCATAGCAAGGTTAGCGGGCATGTCTGCAACTAATCCATTGAGTGTTAGAGATGATAAGAATACCAATACCCCTCTGAGATGACCGCTCACCATCCTCAGTAAAAGGAAACACTATCTTATCCAATAGTAGGAGATCAAGGAAGACGCAGTACTCGATCAACATAATATGCTCTAGTGTGTCTGATTCAAAGGCAAATTGTATTAGAGACGGAACATGTGATGAATTGAAACAACGAGAAACCATATGGCAATCTATGGGAATCTAGCCAAAACAGGCAGGCTTGTGTCGTATAATCCACCACTCAAATTCAGCACACTATGGTGAGCCAAAGCTACTTTAGTGACATTTCATTTTAATGAGGAAACGGAGACCGTCCTCGTATCAGCTCACCATCTTCGTGCTTCGTCATGCGGCGTTGGTATATGCCCTACCATCCCTTGGAGTACTCGTCGGCAAAGGAAGCGAAATTCAGGAGAATACGGCAAGCAAACCAACGGAAGTTAGATAGTTGTCCATGATGTCCTCGAAATCCAGTGATCCTGGAAGTCACAGGCAAAATTTATGACTTGGCAGAATGGCGGTGTATCCGCAAAGCCCACTCTCTCCGTGACATGATTGGAAATTCAACGTTAATTTTTCCCGTATCACCCAACTATAAAAGAAGTTGTTCAGGGGTGTTGAAATTCAAGCGCCACTCTTAAAATTGATTAAAAACGGTGTTCGGAATTTGGCACTAGTTACGCACCAAAGGACCATCAGATATATGTATGTACTGGGTCGCAGTCTGGCCACTATTGGCTGAAGAAAAACAAAACCTGAAAGCAGTTGTCACGATCCACGCTATCTGTATTTTCGAACAGAAACTTTCGCCGAAAATAAGGGAACAGACAGCCTGATGCAAATCGGTTCTAAAGGAGCAGGTAGGGAGTGGTCTTTGCAACTAGCGAAACTGCCTCGCGGTGTTGATAAGAAATATATCCAAAATGACTATTGTCAGTCAGCCCCACAATTGTGGGCGTAAATTCACAGGGAACCTATATATATTCAAATTCGCTTCTAGTATTCGGTGCTTCAAGCAGTTTCTATGCAAACGCCCAAGGGCTTCTCAGTTAATTAGCAGAACTTCCATTTCTTCAAACTTCAATGAGATGGGACCTCATTATGGTAACCGAGACATGGCTGAACGACGTGATTAGCGACGTCGGGATCGCACTACTTGGTATGTCACTCCTGCTCAAAGACAGACCCACAATGAGAGACGGTGTACTTCTCTTCTACCATTCCGACCTTCCCATCGAGCGCGTAAACGACACTGGCATACAAACTGTCGACCTTTTATGGTCCTGCCTGCACATAAGGCAAGGCAATCGATGCTTTATGTCCATTGTGTACCGCACAACACTGTCCACTTCAGAAATGGACAAGTTTTTAAAGTTTACTATGAAGAATCTACTGGAACGAACGTATAAACCCGTTCTCCTAGTTAGTTATCTTAACCTGCAAGGATTACAATCTCCGGCCACTCTGAGTGAACGATTCAAGGTTGATTTACAAGAGCTACTAGCTGATTTACCACTGTACAACCACCTTATTGCCTCAACGCCTTTCATGATAGGGAATAAACTGGCCATCTTGGACCTCCTTTTTACGAACGAGGAACGGATGAGCAACCTAGTAACGGCGTGTAATCCCTTGGGCCACAGCGATAATGCGACACAAGTGTTCCAATACTTGTGTTATGCAGAGTATCCTAGAAAAAGTAATGTGGAATCTTACGTCATAACCACTTGTGATAATCTGTCCGAACTCGTTGGAGTAACAAGCTGGGTTTTCCTAGCTAATGGTCCGCTAAGTGGCCTGTGGGGAATTTGTCAATAGATTTCACAGGCTCGTAGCGTGCGCATCTGAAAGCAAAATAAGCCGGTCCAAAAAGATGAAGTCGTTCCTAAAGAGCAGCACCTGGAAATGCATCGCATTAAGGGACTTGGTACGGCATACCCACATAGCCTATTCGAGAGAGGATACTTGAGGCGCCTATTCAACCCGAATGAACCACTGTGCCAAAGTCGTCCGGAAGGAAAAATAAAGAACCAGCAAGACCATGTGGTAAATGTTGATCAAACCCAAACCTGCTGTACAGACAAATAAACCAACATCGCCGAGATAAGCGCGGAATTCCGGCTATACACACAGCATGCAGGTTAGCACATCAGGCACAGCAAGCAGCCAAGATTCTCGGACAACAACTTGGCCGTACCTTCTAGAGCGTACAACCATTCTACATCACGTCTACGCAGCTCTTGCTGCCATCAGGCTTTAAGCACATATCATTCACAACCTCAGTCGTATTGCAGCGGCTGATATCCTTGCGCGAATACATCTCATCGGGTGGGGAGGACATTCGCCAGAAGGCATTGAAACTTGCCGACACAAGCTTAGGTGAACCGTTAGCAACATCACTTCAGCGATCTCTTAATGAGATCCACGTCCTTAGGATGTGTAAGTATTTTATCAGCAACTCAATCTACAAAGGTGTTAGCCGTGCAGAGCCAGCGAATTATCGTCGGAGTACACTTCTTCCATTGAACACCATGATTATGGAGTACATTGTAGCTAAGGCACTAATGAAGTCTCTGTAGGATAACGAAATGCTCGTTCCGGAGCAGCACGGATTTCGCCAAAATCGGTCTTGTACCGCTAAGCTCTTGCCAGCTCGTGCAAGCTGGACGGAATCTGTGGACGCCGATGTATGAGTGGATGCAGCCTACGTGGAATTCTCAAAAGCACTCGACCGCCTGGACCATCGCATTTTACTGCACAAACTCCAGAATTATGGCATAGGCGATTTGCTCGTTCAACGTCACGTGAGTGTGAGGGTTCGCAACACCCTCTCGGACCAACGGAAGTATAGTGCTGCGTACCTCAGGGCTCGGTACTCGGATCGCGCTTAGTCCTGGTTACTAGAAATGAGCTCGCAATTGCTCCAGCTTGAAGCTGTCTGCAATTTGCATATGATGTAAAGATATGACGTGATAACACCCCAGTGGAGGGGCACGTAGCCATACAGGATGACCTGGACAAAGCGTACGCATCGTCCATCGAGAGAGGGCTACAGCTCAACACTACAAATGCAAAATGCTGAGCATACGCCATCAGAAGAGTCACAAATACCGCTTTGGACTAGAAACCCTACAGTTGGCTTCTTATGAACGCTATCTTGGCGTGCTTTTGAAAAAGGACTTTGGATCTTTCAAGCAGAGTGAGATAGAATAGGCCTTCTATCTAGAGCGTTCGTGAAGTTTGACGCCTCAATCTTTCCGAAAATGCTTGGCGCGCTCGTGGGGCTGCACACGGAATAGGCTATTCAAGCGTGGCAATGATGGCAGAATCAATACCTCCTTACGCTTGATACCGCATAACGCAGGGCGACGAAGTATGTCAGGGTTTGGTCTCGCCTTCCCCACCCACTCAGGCTGAAAAACCTCGAAATATACGGCAGATGTTGCCGGCGTCCAGAAGCAATCTCATGCTGGTGTATCAGCTCCTGTGAAACTCAAACCACGCACACCATTCTCTTTTGAAACTCGTTAAAAACACACAGCTAAGTGGTCAACAGATAAAGCTGGTCACGCAATACACCCAACTTGAATGTCGACAAAACTACTTCTTCCTCCGAGTGTCACAGATATGGAACGCACTTTCGAATGAGCAATTAATGCTCCTAGTTTATCCATTTCCAAAAATTGTCTTGAAGAGACTCTAACACATTTACACTATGTGATATAGCCCGTGAGCATTAGATGCTGGTGTTAGTGCACAACAAACAGTGGGCGGCATTACAACTCTCCTATAATCCAGGCAGGACTACTCGCTTATGTGCTATTCCAAACCTATTGGTGAGTCATATATCTCACAATACTTTTACGGACGCAAGTTATTATTTTTACAATTTTCACCCTCACGATTTTACTGGACATGTCATGCATTCGCATTTATACCCTTCATAGACCATTGCTACATTCCTCTATTTTAGTCGACACTACAAGTTTGTGCCGGTGTCCGCATGTACTGCATGGATTTCCAAAGTGAAACAGCCACCTTAAAATGGGGAATTCACCGCGATGTAATATGTGATACTTCAACGTGATATCGACTAGTATTCTAAGTTATGGCAAGGTGCATAGTCCATTTTGCTAGTACCGATCTTCGTACGGTAATCCTCGGAAACATGGAATGAGCCTGGTAACGACATGTTGGAACTGTTCGATTTTCTGTGCCTCGCTACGGGTGATTAGACAGTAGACAGGTGAATCGTACTGCAATATTGGTCGTATGCTGAAAGAAAATATTCGAGCGGCGACCTCTTCAGACAAGTACAAAACATGCGATTGATTACCAAAGCTTACGCAGTCATTTATGATATAACCTGTTCGTGATATCAACGGATTGAAGTCGCTGCGTAATAGTTGACCTACTTTCTCCACGGACGTTGTAGGATATAGTAGTTGGCTGCCAATGGTGTACTTTCGGCTGTCACAACCCTTTCCAGGCTCGTGAATGCCGACTTGGAGTGATGAATCGGGCGGTAGATTTATGCATACCACATGGAGATGCGGTCGAAGAATTTCTGAAGTATACCACGACGGTTTCGGATGCTAATCACTCTCCAACTCTTTAGGTCTTTTGAAAAAGTGCACACAACTAACGAAGATGCTGAGGCAAGCCGTCGATGGGGATTAGGCATAGAGTGGGCCACAGCACCGTGCCTTAGGTTAGGTTACTACTAGATAAGTAATAGTTATTTAGACAGCTAACGTCCTATATGCTACACTTTCGTACAGCTAGAAAGTCCTTTATCCATTGGTGCAGTAATACAACAACTCTGCACACTCTCAGCTTGTCGATGAAGACCGATGTAGATCGCCTTGAGAGACAGCCTGATATTCTGCTTGCAACAATAAGTGCCTCATCACAGGTAGGTTGGTAATCCATGAACAATGTGGAATCAAAGCTTGCCTTGCGGTAGTCGGTAGACCTAGTGATTAGAGTAGCTGTACCGGATCTTTCTCCACGAGCATCTGAGCAACCTTGCACATATTTGGTGTCAGACAAATTGACGTGTAAGTATGCATGTTGCTTGGGCTGAGGCATTTCGGATTTGGATTTACCACTGTGCATTTACCGTTGGTCGACAATGAACCTTCGGGCAGTGGTAACTTAAAAAGTTTACATACGACAGGACAGATGATGGTCGATTTGGATTTGAGGATCGTATGAGTCAGTGAACTGACCATGTCCAAGACACGCTGCATTTCTGCTGTACATCTAATCGAATGCTTTGGCTGAGGACCAAAGTCGTATTGCTGAGAGGTTTCGGCGCCCTGCCAGTATAATAGGCCATCCTCTTCGGAGGTTAGGAAGTGGTTCATGGCCCTCTTCCCGTAAAACATACTAATGGTAGAAAACATGTTTATAAGTTATAAGCTGACAGCTTACAGCAGAACAAACCAAATAAATTGGAATGAAATTTATCCAGCTTAAAAAGACCTAGTTTAAGTGTAAGTTGGTTTAGCCCAACTGCGGTGAAATAGGATCAAGGATGCAACATCAGCCTCAGCATGGGGCACCTGTACATATAGGTATATATATATATATGTATATATATATATATATATATATATATATATATATATATATATACGACACAGTCATTTCGCCATCCGAACCATGGCAAAATCAGGAAACAAGACATGAATATGAAGAAACGAACGTGCAACATTTTCCCCTCACTATTTTACGCACAGCTCATGAGGTTGAATGAATGTTTGCTTTACTGAAGAATGGAAAACACCGCAACACGCAGAAATACATGTCCGCCATTTAGGTCGGTCCTGAGACATTACTTCAACGATCTCCAAATGGCGACATTCTTTACCTAGGGAATCCCAACAAGGGAGTAGTGAATAAGCTTCTAAGGCAAGCAGTTTCGTCAGCTTTTTCAAGTGGCTTCTCCATATTGTAGGTTGTCCATCGTGCAGTCATTTCAAGTACTGTTCAGCAACTGCGAACCACGGCCGACAAGGAAGAGGATAAGTGGGCGTGCGCAGTACGTGTCGAACTCAGGACAGACACTTAACATTTTCAAACGCGGAAGCAAATTATGCAGAAAAAGTAGACGCACGATCACTGCTGGAGGTTAGGAATTATCTGTCCGAGCCCTCAAGTACTTGCAGATCACTTGCCAGCTTCAGGAGCCGCTTCATCCAAGCAAAGATTCTGTTCGGGAAGACCTTTGATGCGGTTGGTAGCTGCTCCTCGAAATGCCGATGCTTGCTGGGTTGTTTGCAGTGTTGCCATTATTTCTCCGCCATTTATGCACCTTGTAGTGGTTGGAATACCTGGAGAAACGAATGTTATCTTATAACGCGCTGCTGACGTGCCATTAGGTTATGCTCCCTGTCGAACCAATGTGGTTTGACTGGTCAGTGTTTCCAAAACTTCAGTGGTAAGAACCAAGAAGACATCAAGGTCACTCCCACTTTTATAACAGTCCGAAAGTCATTACAGATGCAGATAGTGACAGAGACGGATTCATATGGCTTGCAGCTCGTTAGACCTCCAAAATCAGTATTCCAATAGTTAAAAGCTGACCACAGAGAACAAGAAAACGGAAAAGGTAGATCTGTGCGGTCTAGGAGCCTTGAATGGCCGCTTCCTCAAGGGACTCAAGGACCCAAATTTTGTCAAAATAAAGTTTAGGCAAGACGAAGTTTTGCGCGGTGTTATTTGTGTTGTTTGGCGTATAGGTTGCTCTGCTTCGCTTTCAAGCACCAAGTCCACTAACTCTGCTTCGACCTCGCGATTTCTGAACACGAATACAATTTCAAGCGAGGGCAATTGAGGAAAATTGAATTCACCCATGAGGTGCGGCAGCCAATCTAAACAACGCCTCCGTTGACTGAGATAAATTGCGACTACGAGCAGCTCCCTTTGGTTGAAGTGCATTGAGCACCACATCTGCTTACACGGATTATCATCGCGTCTGTAGACGCTCACGACTCTCTCCCACAGGGAGGACGGGATGTACAGCAAGACACCACTGCGGGCAGTCGGTAGTCTATCACAGTGGAAGCAAGAGTAACCAAATAGCTCTAGTGCCTAGCCACTCAACTCAGAGTTCTGTCTCGTCTTCGTCAATGTGACTAAGTCTGGCCTCTCAGACATAAGGAAAAAAACAATTTTCATCGCGTACGTTCATGTGAGCGCAAACTTTGGTGAAGGCTACACACAGGCTGCAGCGGTGACCACCAGGCGTGTTAGAAGCGTGAGTAACTTGTTTAGTCTGCTTCCTGCAAGCTTGGAAACCAATCCGAAAAGTTGCGATTAGGTGATTCGTATTCCTAACACCTTTTCATCTTTCAACTGAATGATGACGGTCTCGACCTGTTCTCGATCTAATCTTCCAGCTTTTGTATGCAGGGCAAGATTAGCCACTGACTGACTTCTTCCACAAAGGTGATGCTTATTTGCCGATTTCGTTGATCACATTTCTCCCCAAGTAGGGTAATTTCCCTCACTTTTGACCCATCCTCACTCACTTCGGGGAGTCTACTAACTAAGCTCTGTAAAACCCAACTTCATGATCGCAAGGCACCTTGGGAGTTGCATCACTGTTCTCAAACGCGTAGAAGCGCACGAGGTTAAAACGCCTCCGATGGACCAAAGTTGTTTTGCCGTGTGAGGCTTATCTTGAGCTAAGTTCGGTTTGGACTCCAGTTGTTTTATATAGAATAAACTTTTAGTATTCTTCTGCATTTTCCTTCTTTGCACGTGTCAATGTCTTCAGTACATAGGCTTTCACAAACCGGGACGTCTGTGACCGTGGGCTATAACACAGGTAAACGATTCATGTCAGATGGAGCTGGGCTGCTCGCAACAGCGCGACGTTTTACCATCCAGTTTGCACTAGACGAGCAGGAAAACATCGGGTTAATGTATTCAGCCAAACAAACTGAGGTGCTCGCAACGGAATGATTCCATCCATGAAACGCTTTCTGATTTTGTTCTACGTCCACCGACAATATCTCTTTCCGGCAATTCTTGCACAAAATTTGAAAGAAATCATGGTGGTTTGCAGAATAATGACGAAGTGTTCAATCGATAGACTGAATCATGAAATGTGGAATTTAATGCGACTCACGACAGAGCTAAGTACATTTGTTTGAGTTTCGACGACCTTAAAACAGGTAACGCAATTGGATTGTTTTGGCAGTATGAATAATCCGACACCAAGGTGGTTATCAATTGTGCAGCGCAAAGCGATTAGTGATTTCTCCGGAAAAAACCGGACACAACACAGATATCTATGGTTCAAAATTTGAAATCAAAAGTAAAACAGAATGAGATCGTATTTTCCGCGAAATATTTCATATGCAGGGAGAAATACAACAAAAATGCTTCTTGTTAATGCAACTCGCAAAGAACCAATCGCACCAGTCGTAAGCATGTCAAGCATATATAACATTTCATCATTTAGTGTCCAAAACAAAACAGCCAATTATCTGACGGGTTTTTGTAAAGAAATCCCAATGGCTCAACCATCGAAAAATCAAGCATTACAACAACATGACGGGAACTATCAAAATGCTGGGGACCTGAAGACTGCGACTAGTCGGAATTTCATTCAACGGTAAATATGCTGCGCACCACAGAAACAACTTGATGTTTCTCTGTGGGTACAACTGACGGACGCAAGGTTCGCACAACCAGCCAAACCGAAAAAGCAGAAAGGCAAATAAACTAAGTGAGATGCAATTTTATTGCCAAAACGTGCAGTCTTGCTAGGCTGAAAGACATCCAATATATCTTAGCTAGGTATAAGAAATTTAGGATGTTCCCGCGAGAAATGGATTCGGAGTTCGGGTCGCGATTCGGATGTGTATAGAAACAAAGGTATTTAACGTGCAACAAACAAACTGCATAATTTTTATGGGTACACAGTGAGAGTGTAATTTGGTGATATTTTTCACATTAGACGGCGAAATCTCCATATCGCTGGATTCTCAAGTAAATTCCATCTTCTAATGTGAAATTACTTAAAAACAGAATACTTATTATAACAGCTTAGTAGCAATTATTTGTTTGGGCTTTGCTATAGCGTCCTGTAGCAAACTCGCTAACTGCATTTCTCAAGTATCTGGACGCGCAGAATTAACTACCACCTGCGTCCTTTTAATTGTCAATAACTTCCCAGCATTCAAATTTATCTGAGCGGCCTATGATCGACGTACTGTCCACTTTCTTACATCTATGATCGTGCCTCTAAGGGCGTGCTTGGCATAGTCGAGAATAGACCCCGGTTCTCTATGACGTCCATCCAAGTCCCCTCTGATTTCGATTGACGTTGTTATTGTTAAGATGATGCATATCGCACAC
>CALYDF020001294.1:0-25025 GCA_944474145.2 Dicrocoelium dendriticum
CATGCGTAGTCGATCTCCTCCACAGCTGTGCGACTGCCGTTCCTCACCTGCATCTTCGCTACTAACCCATCCGTCGTTCGCCTCGAGTTGCAGCTCTGATGATGGGGTTTGCTTACAACACCGACCTCCGACGACGACTGTCCCTTAGAGATTGCTTGATTCATGGAATAGTGTGCGTCGTCACCCGATGGCGTGGTGGCGTCTCATCACAGACCCAACGAGGCCCTTGGAGTACAGTTCCAATTCCTCGCTTTCATATCCTATCCATACCTATTTCCGTTGTTATACTTTTCCCCACTGCTCCCCCCCTCCGCCTCCTCGGTTTTTGTCACTTCACATGGTCGGCGAAGCGGCGGGTACTGCCAGTGCAGTTCACGTGAACGTGTCTTGGTTGGCTGTCCATGGAGTGATTTGCGCGTATTGCTTTGGCACTGTTCGTTTGCAAATGCTACTGTGGATAACTTCCCCCCCCCCACCCCGCCGGTTCAACGACTCGCTCAGAAAGGAACATGGACGGATGATTAGCCCACTGTCCCCGTCCCACTTGAATCTCTCTAGCGTCCAGTTACATTCGCTTTGTCCTATACTGGTGCGTAGCGTTACGCGCTTCGGGATGTGCTTTGCACCTTCAAAGTGCAAGATATTGTAGCAGGACTGGACCGAGACACCATCGTTTCTATCTATCAGCGAACAGCCACTTGAACTGGTGGGTCGGTCCAGCTACGTTGGAAGTTGTGTCACATCTGGAGGTAACCACGTCGTATCTGTAAGGCTAGTATGCCATTTCAGAAGCTCAACCATCTATGGATACGACGGGATATCAGTCTGTCAGTGCTAGTCAGATTGGAACACAACGTACCCATCAAATACCTCAGGGCATGTCACGGGACAGGTGAAAGTGGTCTGTGGTTGGTGGTTTCTCGGTTGATGATCCGGCGGTCCATTTCCGTTCTTCCAGAGCCGGTTCTGGTGACGCACGATCCTGAACTCGCCATACGAATCTCCTTCAAGCAGTATTCGGTACTGTGCGTAGCCTGTGTAACAAGATGTGCGAAGTTGGCGTTCTTGTGAATCACTCTCATCCAGATGCTGTTGCTTTCACAGAAACGTGACTCTCCTCGGGAGTCATGAATAGGGAACTATTTCTACCTGGTTACGCACTACTGAAGTCGGATCGTCCATTCGACCGTCGCGGAGAACTTGTCCTCTGCACCGTCTCCAATTTAAATGTTTCCAAAACGTGTCTACCTTCCGCTCAGCGGATAGGACTGTCGGAGCCCTTTCGGCTGACGTGTGTGTTTTTTCTTCGTTATTTGAGAGTGCGTTCTTGTATAGGAGCCCTGATAGTCCTTGCAGAAGATACATTGATTTCATTCGCAGTCACTCAACAAATCGGGGCTTGGTGCTGAGTGACTTCACCTTTCCTAACATGGGTTGGCGCAATCTTCGTTGCGAAGCTATAACCGTGGGCTTAGCCGCAAAACTCGTAGGGTTGATGTTGCAATCCCTTCTACACGATTTTGTGGATCAGCTCACTCGGTTCATGGAAAGACAAGTTCCATCCCTCCTCTATCTAGTTTCCATGAAGTCAGTCGACTTCGTAAACAACATTGTGTACGATCCACCACTGTGAGCTAGTGACTACGCGTGCATGTCATTCGAGTGTGCTCTCAATAGAGCTCAAGAAATTTGCGCTACCAGGATTCCTAACATCTGGCGTGCTATCTTCCGTGCAGTTAGAGCCAAAGCTACCCTATCACCTTATAAGATTTCAGCAGCGGTTTATGTCCAGACGGCGCGGGATAAGTTGGAAGTATTCCCCTCTGAGGTGTCCCTTCCTTACATTCCGTTCTCAGTTGGGAAGAAGTCAAGCGCCGTGCCACCCTGTTTTGGTTTAACCACACGCTAACTGCTGAACCGACGGGCCATATGTTGGCAGACTTATCTCTCGACTCAGTCGGATGATACTTTGTTACGTTGTTGAATCCTCCGTAATACATATAAGCAGGATCCAAGGTCAGTTCGACTTCGCTATGAAATGGGATTAGTAAACTCAGTTTCAATCAACCCGAGGCGAACGTTTGCTTATACAGTCCAACCTGTTATGACGACCACCTGTCTATCGCAACTAGCCATAAACATCCGCAATGTTTTCTCCTATGATTAATGTCCCTATACATAAACCTATCCAAGGCGACCACTTATTGTCGGTTCCTTCAGTGGTCGCCTTAGACAGGTTTGACTGTGTCAGAAGACGAAGCCGTGGGCTTCCATCTATTCCGGTGTTGCACGAAGCCGATGGAATTATCGCGCACACTGATTACGACAATGCCTGTTTGCCTGATGAGCGGTATGTGAGGACGTTTGTTCCCACGTCTTCTTTGCCAACTGTTGATTCAGAAGAGAGAGTTACAGCAGACTGGTTTCTGACCGCTGTCTCCGTGTCAGAGATCCAGGTACTTTCACTGCTCCGTGGGTTAAATCCTAGCAACGATTCTTTAGTCCATGTCATTCATCCCAATTTGTTATATGAGTTGGCAAATGAACCTGTAACTCAGTTGTTTGACGTCTTTTGCAACCTGCGTTCTAACTACTGGCTGGAAGGAGGCTGTCATAAACCCTATTTTTAAGAAGAGTGTTAAGCACATTGTCCTGTAAATGATAGGCCCATGAATTTAACAAGCATGCCAGTTGGACTACTTTCGGATCTGGTGAATGATAGCCTCGCAAACCACTTCAGGGCGTTTGGTCCTCACAACCTGCTCCGACACTGTTTTCGCAAGATTTATTCGTGTCTGACCAACTTGCCAGGGTGTTCTTGGGCGGCGGGCAGAGGCTGTCGACCAGGTTCAAGCATTGGAACCGACCATGCACTTGTATGCGCTGTCCTGCGGATGTGTTTTGGCGGACGCCCACGACGACGTTGTGAGCGCATTGACACCAGCCAACTGGCGAAGCCAGCTGTTCTGAATGCTTATCAAAGTACGCTGTCATGCGAGTTGAGTAAACGCTCACTGGATGTAATTGAAGCTCACTGGTCTCATATTCACCAGACTTTACTAGCAGCAGGAAAATACTCATGTGGTAAGTCTAATCGTCAACACGGTCATTGGGTCTCTTCGCAGTCTCTGGAACTTATTGATGCTCGCCGGCATATTCCGGCTGGAAGCGAACACAACGTAACTCGCAAAGAGCTCCGGGCGAAACTCCGCGCTAGCCTGAAGAGAGATCGCGAATCCTGGTGGTCTCTTCGTGCGTCAGAGATGGAAATGGCCGCTGCGCTAGGTAACCGTCGTAAGTTATTCCGGCTGATACGGTGTTAGTGAAACTATACGTGACGAGAGTGGACAGCCTATCCACAACTTGTCAAAACGATTAGAGCGTTGGGCTGAGCATTTTGAAAGGCAATTTAATCGATCGAAATTGTTAGATTTCTCACCGGCCACTGATCGCCCCGCTCCGTCGGCTGTCCCTTTGGATCCACCCTCTCGCTCAGAAGTCGAACGTGAGGTCGGACTGTTGAAGTTAAGTACAGCCGCGGGACCAGATGATCTTCCTCCGGCCCTCTTCAAATTCGGAGGACCTGCTCTTGTGGATGGTTTATACGAGTTACTAGTGAAACTGTGGGAGCAAGATATTGTCGCAACCGACTGGAGCCGCTCTGTCATAATCCCAAATTTCAAAAGAGGCTCACGATCGGAATGCGGCAACCATAGAGGAATCAGTCTGATCTCCATCGCCTCCAAATTGCTTGCCTCTGTCATCCTTCACAGATTGACCGGCACTCGTGAAAGCCATATTCATGAAGAGCAAGTCGGGTTTCGTCGAGGTCGTGGCTGCATTGACCACATTTTCACTTTGGGTCAATTGTTGGAGCACCGTCACATATATTGGCGGCCCACCGTTGTCATCTTCCTCGATATCAAAGGTGCATTCGATTCGGTGGATAGACTTGCACTTTGGGACTGTCTACTCAGGAAAGGTGTGCCCGAGAAATATGTAAATATTATCTGAGAATTATACGCGCGTAGCTCAGACAGAGTGAGGGCTTACGGCAAGCTGTCGTCGCCCTTTAATATCTCTCCAGCGATGTGAGACAAGGATGCCCGCTGTCACCTTTCCTCTTCAACTTCGCTATTGACGAAGTCATGGAAATCGCGTTCACAGGACACGACTTAGAATGTGTGGATCTGCTCCCAGGAGAACGACTTCTTGACTTGGAGTATGCTGACGATATTGCACTAATCTGTGACAGCTCACAAATGTGCGAAGCGGCTCTGGACAGATTAACACTGGCTGTCAACCGTTTCGGGCTATGCTTTGCACCCTGAAAGTGTGAAACTTTCCTCCAAGATTGGTCTGGACCGCCTGCTACGCTGACCCTTGGTGGGGATCAGCTAGAAATCGTTCAAAACTTCAACTACCTGAGAAGTTGTATCAGCGCTCGCGGGATTGAAGATGAGATCAGGAACCGTATAGCAAAAGCTCGAGGCGCTTTTGCTAACCTTCGCCACTTATGACGCCGACGCGACGTCACTCTCGCCTTGAGAGATAGAGTGTACAATGCAGCGGTACGTTCGACTCTACTGTACGGTTGTGAAACCTGGCCCCTTAGATCAGCGGACATAAAGAGACTAGTTACGTTCGACCACCGGTGCCTTCGCAATTTAGCTCACATCTGGTGGGAACACCGAGTAAGCAACGAGCGTGTTCGACGCCTTCTTTACGGCACGGGAAATGGAAATGAACCGCTCAGTACCGTTATTTCACTCATCAGCCTCCGATGGCTCGACCACTTGTTATGCATGCCAGTCCACTGGCTCCCGCGACGTAGCTTGCTTGCGCGCGGGGGATGTGGATGGAAGAAGTGGAGGGGTGGCCAAGCGATGACTTGTTCGAGAGGAATGAAGGCCCTCACTTCGAAGCTTGCGTCGGTTGGAGCGTCTCGGCTCCCTGGTTGGGGTCCGAAAAACGATGCACACGTTTGGCTGGATACACTTGCTGATATGGCTAGGAGCCGACCTCAGTGGCGTTCGTGCTGTGAGTTTCTTTGTCCCAGCCCATCCCTCTTAGTCTCCCCCTCCAACCACGATCTCACTATTTAGCCTAATATAATTTTGCGTATTTAATTTTTTTTTGCTACATAGTAGCCGGCTGGTAGGTTACCGGAACGATGCCCATCCGTTACCGGTAGCTCAGCTGACTTGCATCTATTTCATTTTTCCATTCTTTTCTTTTATGTATTGCGGCACAGTAGCTGAGGTGCTGCCCCCTATAGCTGACGTGTATAATGAATGGATGAATCAAGCAATGGACGTACTGTTCATTGATTTCGCAAAAAGATCTCTGGCACCGTCTCACATTCTCGTCTCTCTTTTCATCTGCGTTCCTACGGCGTCTCTGGACACGTTGTTCGATGGCTATGATCATTTCTCGACGGGTGAGGGATGTGTGTCCGGGTGGGCTCCAGCCTTTTCTTTCAGCAGGCTGTTCTGAGTGGTGTTCTACAAGGATCAGTCCTCAGTCCACTGTTATTCGCCGTGCATGTGAACGAATTACCGGACATGTTGGGGATACCTACCCTCATGTTTGCTGACAACTTGAAGTACTAGTGCATGGCGAACGACCCTGATGTTTCTCAGGCTCTGCAGCAAACTGTTAACAGACTTCTAGACCGGTCCATTTTGTGGCAGATGCCGATAACTCAGGCTAAGTTATCGGTTCTGCGCATGGGGTTTGATGGTTCGATGACGCACTACGTATCGAATGGGAACGAAATACCTCATGTATCCCGCCGCCAGGTTGATTTGGGTGTGACGCTATCATCGGACTGTAAATTCAGTGAAAACTGGGAAAAGGCAGCCTGCAAGTTTCCGAACCCTCTGGATGCTCCGTAAATCTTATAGGGTTTTAGCGGAAGAAATGTTTGTCAGATTGTTTAAAACCTTTGTTGCACCGCGCATGGAGTGCTGCGTCCAGGCTTCTCTTCCCTACTTAACTTGTGGGAAGGTGGCGGTAGAACAGGTTTTAAGCGTCCGGACTAAAGTGGTTTGTTCGTTGTGCACATATCGCACCCTGCTCTGTTGCTCAAATTGGGGATGTTCTCATTATACTATCGGCGTTGTCGTGGAGATTTGATTCCCACTTCTCGCATCTTGACGGGATGGATCGGTCCAGATCTATCTTGTCTCCATCATCCGACTCAGTTATTAGATCTTCGTGGGCATCCGAATAAGTTTGCACAAACTCCGGTCTGATTGGGTTCGCGCTAACAATTCTTTGTCACGTAGAGTGCTAGACTCTTGGAACGCGTCCTACTGTTCTTGCTTCTCATCTTTGCAACTTGCGGTCCGTATATCTGTTGGTTGTTTTCTACTCTGCGCTGAAGTTGTGGACACGTGCAGGTGACCTGCGTCTTTTGTCTGCTTATTCGCATACTCTGAGCAAGCACAGGGTTGAAGGGGCCAGTAATTGCGGGAGATAGATTAACTGTGTGGAACCAGATCTGTGCGTTATTCCGGCGCATGAGTCTGAATGCACTTGTGCATACTTTTTGTTTAATTTTTTCCAGTGGTTCTTTATCCAGTGCCTTACAGTGGCGTTTCATTTTATCTTTACTGTATGAGATGACTCCCATGCCACCATGCGACCAGCGTTTTTTTAGTCTTTTTGGTGCTATGGAATGCCGCATGCTTCTCAACTCTCTCGATTAATTAAGATGCCGCTCTGACTTACCTACAATTGAACAGTGTCTAGATGTATTCCACTCTATACCTTTTCTCAGCCTAATGCATCCATGAGGCTTTCAAATTCCCACTGAAGGAAATTATGTTCCTGCACAGATCTTTCGAAATGGTCCTTAACGTTATCATTCGGTATTCAACAGGCGCAAATGCCCCTAAATGCTACTGTTCATTGAGTGACCAATCCAAAATCAGCCAATAGCATTCAACTCTATGCACTCATCTGTTATACTATCGGCTGATTTGAGATTTTTAACTCAACGAAGAGTGCGCATTTTAAAATGTGTTTACGCCCGTTGTATGCGACTTGATAGAGAGAGAGGAACATGCAATTATCTGCGAAAAGGTATATAGATGCACGAGCCAACCTGCTAGATTTCATTGATGCTGTCGATGACACCGTTCATTCGGTACAGTGTTTGTTGTCACGGCGAAAGTTGAGCCAGGTGTCTTCGACGTCAGCTGAGTGACAACTCGCCCGCATTAGACGCTTCGGTTGGATGCACTGTGAGCGGAATGAATAACCATGTAGAGATCCGTTCGTACCGTTCCATTGTCTGCTTCGTGTTACTTAGATATCCCACATGATCTGTGTGACAAGAGCGATTTCCTCATATTGATTGTCTCCAAGTAACTGCTTCGGCACCATTCCTGTTTGTCGAGGATGTACACGATGTACACGTCTACAGCGCATGTCTCCGTCGTTTAACAGCACATCCATCTTTCTCCTTCGAGATTGTATGCAACACCACTGGACACGGCGGTTCATTTGCTCGCAAAGTCACATCGATTTCGATGTCCCCGTGAGTCCTGGCAGATTGTCAGCCGGCTAGCGATTTCGCATACCTTCGATACTACTTACAATCTCACCTTACTTTATGCTGTTCTAAACGTTCTTGATCCGTCGGTTTCCTATGGCATCATCTAGTTTGCATCTGTTCCGTTCCGCACGCGTCTCCGCTGAGAGTGTTTGAGCGCCGTCGTATGTGGTCAGATCGTTGTGAAATGTGATTTTCGTGTAATTTCGCTTTAAGTTGAAATGTCATATGTGCTGGTCGTGCGTCAGAAAAGGAGAGATGGTTGGCAGTCCCCTGCACAAGGTCGGACTGGGTCAATTGACCCACTCTCCGAGGCATATCACGCCCTGTACTTCTGGGCGGCCTTTTTCCCGCTTTCCTCTCCACAACGACTGCTGCCGCTGCTGACGGCGGATCCATGTGAACCATGGGACACGTATCGTAGATGTCCACGCGTAGTCGATCTCCACAGCTGTGCGACTGCCGTTCCTCACAGATCCACTCAGGACACCATGAAGAGGGTTGCCGCTGCCTACAGGATGTTTCATGCCATCCGAAGAGCTTTCTGTCGCTTGACACCGGAACTCTTTAGACTCCTGTTCACCTCGCATGTGCGCCCGATTTTGGAATACGGCCTCCCTGCTGCCTACCCGCTTTCCAAATTTGAGCGCGACATGATCGAAAAGGTCCAACGGCGTGGATCGAAGTTTGTCTCCGAGTTACGTGACCTGCCGTATCCCCTTCGGCTTCGGCATTTGAATATGTTTTCTATGGATTACCGCCGTCGGCGTGGGGACTTGATCTTTACCCGTCGTATCCTCAGGGGGGAACTAGGGAGAGAGTTGCAGGAATTCTTCCACCTCAACATCGGGAGTTCGACTAGAGGCCACCAATGGGAAATATTCAAGCCACGGAGGCTCAAAGTACGGTCCATTCTTGCTCTATCCACTCGCGTTGTGAATAATTGGAACCGGTTACCGCCGACAGTCGTTGATGCAAAGACAGAGGATTGCTTCAAACGACTACAGGATACACACCTGATGAGTATGCCGGCATCGTATTGCTTCAGCTACGAGTGCAACGGCCTCTCCGGAGTTCCCGTTGCGCAATGACGAGCATCCCAGCAATGATCGGGAAGCGATGGAGCTGACAAGGGATTTCCCCTCCTGCTCTCTACTAACCCAATGAACTCACCTGCATCTTCGCTACTAACCCATCCGTCGTTCGCCTCGAGTTGCAGCTCTGATGATGGGGTTTGCTTACAACACCGACCTCCGACTACTGTCCCTTAGAGATTGCTTGATTCATGGAATGGTGTGCGTCACCCGATGGCGTGGTCGTCTCATCACAGACCCAACGAGGCCCTTGGATTACAGTTCCAATGCCTCGCTTTCATATCCTATCCATACCTATTTCCGTTGTTATACTTTTCCCTACTGCTTCCCCCCCCCCCAACCTCCTCCTCCGCTTTTGTTACTTCACATGGTCGGCGAAGCGGTGGGTATTGCCAGTGCAGTCTACGTGAAGGTTACTTGGTTGGCCGTCCATGGAGTGATTTGCGCGTATTGCTTTGGCACTGTTCGTTTGCAAATGCTACTGTGGATAAATCCCCCCCCCACTCCGCCGGTTCAACGACTCACTCAGAAAGGAACATGCACGGGTGATTAGCCCACTGTCCCCGTCCCACTTGAACTTCAGTCTCTCTAGCGTCCAGTTACATTCGCTTTGTCCTATACTGGTGCGTAGCGTTACATGCTTCGGGATGTGCTTTGCACCTTCAAAGGGATAGATATTGTGGCAGGACTGGACCGAGACACCATCGTTTCTATCTATCAGCGAACAGCCACTTGAACTGGTGGGTCGGTCCAGCTACGTTGGAAGTTGTGTCACATCTGGAAGTAACCACGTATCTGTAAGGCTAGTATGCCATTTCAGAAGCTCAACCATCTATGGAGACGACGGGATATCAGTCTGTCAGTGCTAGGCAGATTGAAACACAGCGTACCCATCAAGTACCTCAGGGCATGTCACGGGGCAGGTGAAAGTGGTCTGTGGTTGGTGGTTTCTCGGTTGGTGATCCGGCGGTCCATTTCCGTTCTTCCAGAGCCGGTTCTGGTGACACACGATCCTGAACTCGCCATACGAATCTCCTTCAAGCAGTATTCGGTACTGTGCGTATGCTGTGTAACAAGATGTGCGAAGTTGGCGTTCTTGTGAGTCACTCTCATCCAGATGCTGTTGCTTTCACAGAAACGTGGCTGTCCTCGGGAGTCATGAATAGTGAACTATTTCTATCTGTTTACGCACTACTGAAGTCGGATTGTCCATGCGACCGTCGCGTGGAACTTGTCCTCTGCACCATCTGTAGTTTAAATGTTTCCAAAACGTGTCTACCTTCCGCTCAACGGACAGGGCTGTCGGAGCCATTTCGGCTGACGTGTGTGTTTTTTCTTCTTTATTTGAAATTGCCTTCTTGTATAGGAGCCCTGATAGTCCTTTGCAGAACATACATTGATTTCATTCGCAGTCACTCAACAAATTAGTGCTTGGTGCTGAGTGACTTTACCTTTCCTAACATGGGTTGGCGCAATCTTCGTTGCGAAGCTATAACCGTGGGCTTAGCCGCAAAACTCGTAGGGTTGATGTTGCAATCCCTTCTACACGATTTTGTGGATCAGTTCACTCGGTTCATGGAAAGACAAGTTCCATCCATCCTCTATCTAGTTACCATGACGTCAGTCGACTTCGTAAACAACGTTGTGTACGATCCACCCCTGTGAGCTAGTGACTACGCGTGCATGTCATTCGAGTGTGCTCTCAATAGAGCTCAAGAAATTTGCGCTACCAGGATTCCTGACATCTGGCGTGCTATCTTCCGTGCAGTTAGAGCCAAAGCTACCCTGTCACCTTATAAGATTTCGGCAGCGGTTTATGTCCAGACGGCGCGGGATAAGTTGGAAGTATTCCTCTCTTAGGTGTCCCTTCCTTACATTCCGTTCTCAGTTGGGAAGAAGTCAAGCGCCGTGCCACCCTGTTTTGGTTTAACCACACGCTAACTGCTGAACAGACGGGCCATATGTTGACAGACTTATCTCTCGACTCAGTCGGATGATACTTTGTTATGTTATTGAGTCCTCCGTAATACATATAAGCAGGATCCAAGGTCAGTTCGACTTCGCTATGAAATGGGATTAGTAAACTCAGTTTCAACCAACCCGAGGCGAACGTTTGCTTATACAGTCCAACCTGTTATGACGACCACCTGTCTATCGCAACTAGCCATAAACATCCGCAACGTTTTCTCCTATGATTAATGTCCCTATACATAAACCTATCCAAGGCGACCACTTATTGTCGGTTCCTTCAGTGGTCGCCTTAGACAGGTTTGACTGTGTCAGAAGACGAAGCTGTGGGCTCCCATCGATTCCGGTGTTGCACGAAGCCGATGGTATTGTCGCGGACACTGATTACGACAATGCCTGTTTGCTTGATGAGCAGTATGTGAGAACGTTTGTTCCCACGTCTCCTTTGCCAGCTTTTGATTTAGAAAAGAGAGTTGCAGCAGACTCGTTTCTGACCGCTATCTCCGTGTCAGAGATCCAGGTACTTTCACTGCTCCGTGGGTTAAATCCTAGCAACCATTCTGTCGTCCATTTCATTCATCCCAATTTGTTATCTGAGTTGGCAAATGAACCTGTAACTCAGTTGTTTGACGTCTTTTGCAACCTGCGTTCTACCTACCGTCTGCTCTTGCACCGTATTTTGCTTTATCTCATCCGGTCTCGTGGACTAGACCATGTCTTGCCTATGCCTTATGCGGTGTGTATTAGACGCCGTTGCTGTCCAATTTTTCGCGTATCTCGTGGTGGTCAGTCGATGAATTGGCATTAAACCGTGGGCATATTGACTTTGAGACTTGCTCAAGCTGGTGCGTGATGGTCCACTTCATTGGATGAAGTAAATTCCATATTTATATGTAACGTCGCTACCTTTCGTTTTTAAGTAGCATCTTTTTACTTTCTTTTTGTGGTCACAATATTTCGACAAATTGCGAATATTGATATTGTTCGGAATCTGAATGAACTGCAAATCTCAGACTTCTTCCGCCTTTATTATATGATGTTTGTGTGCTTACTTAGATGGCTTATTCTAGCATATTTACCCTTCACCGTTTTATTGCGCCAAATATTAAGCAATTATACGGTTGCGGTATTTTCGTGCGGAATTCGTGGGACTGTTTGTTTACCTACTTGCGAGTGTGTTTACCTGTTCTTGTTATATGTTTTCATTTTGCTTTAATATCACCTAATGCAGAACCACGGTTGCGTGAGTACAATTTGTTATGCTCACCGCCCTTACTTCCCACAGCTCAGGTCTTGCGTTTAGTTAGGTGTTGTGGACTCATCGGACATCGCACCGTCAATGGCGTTCCTGCATTCGGTTTCTTGCATGTAGCCATTAATATGCTCCCCAGATTACTTTTTCCACGTTTTTCTTGATCTCATTTTCCCTGTATTTTGCTTTTTTCCCACCTCGTTTTCTCCCCGTTATTGTTTTTTTGTCCCGGCGACGAGAGTCTTGACAACTAGTTCCATTGCACTTTGGTACCCGGCTCATTGTCGTTTAACTGAACTGAACCGTATTCCCCATCGCCTCTCGCTTCCATCCCTTTGGATTCCACCAGGATTCTCTTCTGTCGCGTTTCGACCTGCTTTTCATCGTATTGGACAAGGCGGACCCGGAAGATGATCGATCCATTGCTGAACACGTACTTCGCATTCATCGTTACCGTGGTCCGGGTGAGCAGGACGGTGAAGCTCTTTCGCTGCAAACCATGAATCGACTCCTCTCCACCGGATTGGATCCACTGTCGCTCGCTGCTCAGGAGGATGCGGATACCGACCAAATGGACGTGGACGGTGCCAATCGACGCGAATCCGACCAGGTGTATGAACAGCAGTCGGATCTGTTGCGGCCAGGTCGCAACCGTGGAAAGTGAGTTATTTCTGGTGCCTTATCTCCTCAGCTCCTGTCTGGCGGAGTCCGTTCGTACCGAGATGGTCTCGACTTCCTCACCCGATCGAATCCCTCGTGTGATCGCTATTCAAACTAAGTCAAGTGTGGATGCATTATTGATGTTGCGTCTTTTTGCTTCTAGATTGCCAACATATCTCGGTTTCAGTCACCTACTCGCTAATATCTTTTTTCGCATTCATAATGCTCCTTTACTTTCTGGACGACTCTTTGGCTATTTACCCTGGTGAGTTCTTCATTCGGACTTGGCCACATCGGTGGTTACGGACTCATACCTAAATTGCGCAACCGCGAAGCGAATGATGCTCTCACATTAACCCTGTTGCTTCCACCCGGTCTTTCGGCCCAGTGCTTATGCTTTTACTTCTTTCGTTATTTTTAACTCTTCATGCCTTTCCCCACTAATCTCTATGTTATTACACTCCCATTCATACCACCTGAACTAACTAACGACCTGTGCTAGGTGTCACGGAGGCACCCTTAATCCTGCCCGTTTACTCTTCTTCTCTTCAGGCAAACTGTAGTCCCATCGAATGTCTGCACCATCAAGTCTAATGTATTCCCCTGCATTAAATGTTCTCGCTTGTACATGACCGAACTACTGCGCTTTTGTCGTTCCAGGCAGATCCAACTGGCCTTGCAAAACCGGAGCAGGACATTCTACTTTACTGTTGTTTATTATTATTATTAATTATTATTATTGTTGTTGTTGGATGTGGGTATATGTCACTGCTGATTCGTCGGTGTGTCATCCATATCCCTCAATTCAGGCTGTGGTCTTCAGTCTTCGGTGTGTATTGTGAAAGAGGCCGTTTTTACAATAACACCTGGTCCACAGAGTGATGATGACCTCATTTGTGTGTTTTTCATCCAAGCGAAACTCATCCGTGCAATAGGGGATTAGCTCTCAGAACGAATAGTGCACTGTTAACATATCTTCGTACACAACCGTGCTACATGAACAAGAAGTTTCCGCCGTGGCGAAATTTCGGAAATATATCCATGTTGGACGGTCGGGAAAGAACAGGAAGCCGCCTGTGCAACTTATCTCAAGACCCATCACTCTGTGTGGCTTTTGTATTTCAATTATGAGGCAGCTTTGGACGGATGAGCGTTTAACCACTGGGATCGGCGCTCAACGGTCTGTCAAAGGTTTGATACCAAAAATTAATCGAATTTTTCCTCAACTTCCTGATTAAATGGAGCTGAATGTTCAACCTAGATGTAGTCTATTTCATTCATCTGTTTTATAGCACGTAGGAGCATAGGTTGTGTAGAACATGTTACTGGCGGTGCATATTCGACAGCTATGGGGGGCCAGATCCCGTTTACCGGGATCGAGTTGACAGCTTTGTCCCAATTTATCCGAGCCGTCGGAGTTCTTGGCCAACCTAGCTTTGCTATAGCGAGGTTGGTGATCGCATCCCTTCAACTGGACTATCGACCTTTAACCACCATGTCACTTTATCAGTGCTACTGCCTTTGGCTGTTTTGTGTGTGTGGCCTAATCATTTCACAGATGTGTAAAGTCCTGGTGAACTACGTTAAACGATTGAATTCAGTTTCTTCTTTACCATTTGGAACAGTTGAAGGAGGAATCTTGCATATACGTGCTCCATAGACAAAATTAACAATAGCGCTTTGTGCCTTGAGTTTGGCAGTTTAAGTAGCGGTGAGCTTTTCTACAAAAGTACCATTTGTCACGGCTACATCTGAAACATTTTTCACCATTATTCCTTCATTTTCCGATACTCTTCATGAATTTGTTTGCGAATCACTTGACACGCGCCTCCAAATTTGTGTTACCTGTTTCACATGGAACATGACTGTACCGGTTATCATCAGAGTGTTAACTTTCCCTGGGTTCCAGCTCCGACTCATGATGTGCGCGACATCGAAAATTAAACGTTTTCCTGGAGGCATATTACTGTCCCAGCTACTATAACATCTGATATCGGGGCTGATTGCCGCCAACCTAGGCGGTTAAGACGGTCACGTCATTAAGAATACCACCTTGAACTTTGAACTGGACGACTAGTACCACGCAACCATTACCTGTCGCACGTAAATATGCGTCTGCTACAACCTCCGATAGTAGGATACTTCCGACGTCGACCGCTTTTTCGCTGGACCACCACTCAGACATGGCACTTCGTAGGAATCAGTGGAGCTCCCATTATTGGTTCCCTTGTTTATAAATCTTAGTCGATCTAGCTGAAGATTGTAGCGTCTCCTATACTGTCCCGCAAATGACTTTTTCCCTTCATTTCCCCCACCGTTATTAATTTTTGTCATTATACTAACTCGATCGGTAAAACCGAATCCACCTCACTTCGGTGTTGCATCCGTAAACTTATTAACCGACTTGCGGCTGCGTATATGCTGCTGTTATGATGGCTAACTTATCACAGCTGCAATCGTTCGTATTTTAGGTTAGTTCCCATCAGGTATAACAAGGTTTTTTTTTCATCCTCTCCTCTACCACTTTCTCCAGCGACCAACTGACCATCAAATTTTTACAAAAGTACATCCACGTGGCTCGGCAACTGAAACCCCAGTTGACCAAGGAGGCTGGCTCGATTTTGGCCGAAAAGTATTGTGATTTGAGGGCTCAAGAAGCCACTGAGGGTTTTGGGCGCCCCGGTCGAGGGGACCAGTCACGCATTCGTCGGACACAGCCGATCACTGCGCGTAGCTTGGAAACCCTGATTCGCTTAGCAACTGCGCATGCCAAAGCACGGATGTCGAAGACCGTGTCAAAGAAAGATGCTGAGGCTGCTGTACAGCTTCTATCCTTTGTCTTATTTAAGGTCAGTTTTCTCCACTTTTTCTGCGTCCCAAAAACGGTTCCCTGCCTTCATCTGCACATGTTGATGTGGTTGTCACCCTCTACCACTTGGACAACCTGGGGATGGCTCTAAAGACGTATGGCACTTATTCAAGTGGGTGTATTTGACTTGCCATCTGTTGTACAATGGCCTCAGGGTCGAAGGCGTAGTTCCCTGAGATCATTTGTCGATAAACTTCAAGTGGAGATTATGGGAATCAGCTTGGCAACAAAGTAACTCCTGACTTGGTTTTCACGGGCTGTCCGTATTTGCTACTCCAGTGCTTGCTTAAATTGGGGATGGTTGATCTAGGTGATTCAACCAATAGTCTGACAGTAAAATATGCCTTGTGATGTGATGCTGTCAAGTGGCCTATCTAGATGTTGGAACCAGGAAGACTGCTTCACGTACATGTAGTGAGATCCACAGTATGCTGGGATCAATATGCACTTAACAGTCAGAGGTGCTATATCCATTTCCGCTGCATTCTAATTGTTTCTCTACTGGGCTTTTCTTGTGTGCCTGTTGAGCTGTTCCTTCCAGACAGTTTGTGTCCACATCGGCTTGATCCAGAGGACAGTTTGATGATCAGTTCGCTTCGCAGGTCGTTAAGAACCGCAAGGCGGAAAATTGTTTCTTGCTCCTTATGAGCGGTGACCCGACTCACTCCGTGGTGGACCTCGGTCAGGAGTGATTGTTACGCTTGTTTGACACACAGAAGTCCACAAGCAGGTAGCCATCCTGGTTAGTTATCCACCATTTGTTGAGTACTTGATGTTTGGGACTAGTAGTCCAAGTCCTTGGTATCACTCGAAAGAGCTTTGACACGCATAACCGAAGCCCAAGTGACATTCTCTGTGGAATCCAAGGAGCAATATCATACGTTACCAGTACTATCATCGCCTACTTGCTGGCCATAAATGCTGCGAATCTGAATTACTCAAACCGCCTCTACAAATCAGGCGCCCCTTTGTCAACGATCGGATCTTGAATAGATGTGCTGGGACACGTTACTAATAAATGCCAGGTAGCCTCGCAGGTCCCATCACGGTAATTAAACACGCCGACCGTGGGCGCTATTCAGGTGCCACATTATGTCATTTCTCATAGTTGCTCCGGCTGGCGCGCCCAACCCATGCCTCAAGGTCTGCACATATCCGTGCTTCTTATTGTTGGGTGACTCATCGAATGCTGATGAATAGGTTTCCAGGCCCTCTTGGGAGCAGCGGTTGCTTCATGTATCTACTGCTTGTTTTCAACCCTATGCGTTACAATTTCACATGATTTTTGTGGAGCAAGACCACGACAATGTTCTTGTGTGGCGGTCCAGTGATACCTTTGTTTTGCGTACTTTCATGCTACTCACAAGTAGCATAAAACGAATAACCATTATTCCTGGCCAACTTACCGGGTGCCACCGTCCACAGATCAGTCCATTGTTTCCCCTCATTCGGTTCTTTGCAGCGTACTTCACCAGACGGCATCAGCAGTCATGTTTGTTTAGTAGCACCACGTGAAATAGTAGTGCTTTGGCTCATTTTGATGGTCGGTTCATTGAATTACGCATCTACGCTTCAGCTCACTGTCCTGATCCAGTGCTTAATCGTCTCTATTTCCATCAGGAAGTGCTTGAGAAGCCCCGGAAACGGGACCATACCGCCGCTGATGGTCATAGCGATTCGGAAGACGAGGGTCACAGAGTTGAACCGGAAGGCGTGCAGCGTCCCGCCAAACGCAAGTTCGTTCCTTCTCCCCATAAATGTCATTGAGTCCTCTTTATCCTGATTGACAGATACACGGCTTCCTATGCTAATTTAGGTTAATGTCCGCGAGGGATGATGCTTTAAATGCGATCCGACCGAGTTCGGCTGGCTTACGGGGTTCTCCTCACGCAACTTGCCGTTCCGCATCACTCAACAACACTTCGGCTTTACTGACCGCTGTCTTCGTCTTCGCTTCGTATGCGGCATCCGTGGTTGTTCTTTACGATTTTGAATACGCCATTAATTAATTCTGAACGTATGCACTTATACGCTATGCTGCAACCCCCATTCCTATATGCGTACTCGCACGCTCTCCTTACCTTCGTCACAGTGTGTAATTTTTCAAGAGGCTTCATTTTCTCACGTTTCGTCAACCGCATTCACCTCCACCATGTCAATCATGTTGAATGTGTTGACCTGACTGCTCGCTTGTACCACTGGCTCATTCCTTATATCCGCGTAGTGCATAGTGCGTATTTTCGCACGCTTCTGTGTTTCCACATCTGGTCCACTGCTTCATTGATCTTCTCGTGTGTGCTATGCGGGGTATTTTTCTAGTGTCACGGTTCACGTTGACTCACTCAACGATTGGTATAACACTTCACATCCACATGTGTTTCGCCACCCTTCCGCACTTCATCTCGCTCCGTTCTACTTCGGATTACATACTTTACTTCAGACTCTATCGATCTAATGCTCGGTCGTTCATCTTGCTCGGACATTACTTTTCTTTCGCTCAACACACAGTGTACTAGTCTCATATGCTCAACAGTTGTTTATCCGTCCTTCCCGGTAACCTCTGATTTTCCACATTTCTTTACCACAGGGCCACTGAAACCAGCGTAGCGGACCCGAGTGATCCGTACGCTTTCTCCGAGGAATCTGAGAGAGGCACAACCCAGCCCAGCGTCACTCAGGCGACACCCGGCACTTCTCTGTCGGCCGATCGATTGCGCCAGTTGTCCACGCTTGTTAGTCGCTTATTCCAGGAGCGCCGAGTCGAGCAACTTCCACTTCAAGAGGTAGGCTTTCAACCTTCCAGGTTTCTGTTTTACGGGAGGGTGGATACAGTCACATGATTGACTTTCGTTTCTTTTCATCTGACTATTTTCTTGTGTTGCTTTTATTATTGAAATGATTGCCGGTTTGTCGAATTTGTAAAAATGACACTATTTAACGCCAGGTGATTTTAAATTTGTCATGCACGGCGATTTCTAATGAATTTCATTCCTCTGACTTCATTGGTCATTGTATACTCGGCAAGGTTTATGAGTGAATAGGCTGAACTGAGCTCCAACTCAGTGATGAACTACGTTTCATTTTCTTTCGGTCCGCTTGGTGCCACTGCATTCCATCTGTGTTCGTTCATGTCGTAGGCCTTCACACTGCATCGGTGTTCAATCCTTACTCTTTAGGATGTTTGCCTCCCACACCCAACCTCTATCTCTTTGACATATACATCCGGATTCGGGTTCTTATTGTCTGGGGAGCTAAGACCCTGAAAGCATAGATAATCAAGTCGCCGTGTTTTTATCCCACTTGTTCCCGGGAAACACGGTACTTTCCACATGACTGCTCTTGATACATTATGCATCGTCTCTGGGTCCGGTGTTCGTGCTCCACTCTTTCACATCTTTCTTCTTTTCTGTTACAGGTGACCTCCGTTATCCTCAGTCAAACGGATGGTTTCACTCGAGCTGACGTACACACTGCTTTAGAGGCTATGCATGCAGATAATCGCATAATGCTGACCACGGATGATGTGTGGCTCATTTGAAAGGATGCCATGTGTATATCCTGGATGCTCGTGAACAAGCGGTTTATTTTTCTATTTGTGGTATACCGTGCACCATCCATCTTCACGATTTTGAGATTTATATGTATTTTATCATTGTTGTTGGTATAATCCCGTCGGTTTTTGAATAGATCCACTTTTGCTGTATATCTCTGTGTGTTTTATTCCTTTCGAGGTGGATTTACCAATATCAGTTGCGCGTTTTGTGTGTACTGGAGTTGTAACCGGCTTTTTGGAAGTTGACTTTCGCATGCAAACGATTTTATCTATGACCTGCTGTTACATTGTGCCCTTGCCGATTACGATACGTAAATGGAGATGTGGAGAGCCCAATTTCTATGTCTCGCGTTCCTCCGATGATGGAACTTAGTGACAGCTAGCCAAAATATTTTATTAGGTATGCTGAGGACAAGCAGTAAGGATGTATACTTAGAGTACTGGATGCATGGGACTGTTTACAGAGTCTACGAGATCCTTCAGGCTACTATGCAACATCGTCTTTGTTTTTGTTTCGTTTCCGAGGTCTTTCTGCACGCGATCCAAGCAGCCAACTTGCGTCTGCTTGACTCGTCCTTTTTCCACCTCGTTACCTTGAGTCTGACTCCACCTAAAAGCATATTTCACACACATTAAAGCAGTAGGCGATCACCAGGCATTCTGAGCACACGAATAGACAGTTTATTCGGTTCAGTCTTACCGGAGAGTTTGCTGCCAAACACCGACTTGCTAGTCTTGGGGCTAACTAGTCCGTACCTCGTAAACAACCAATCTTTTAATGCCCTTGGTGCTTATTTGTCGTGCCCTGATCTGCACTGCGTCTCGTTATGTGCTTTGCCTTCAGCGAACAAACTGATGTCTCTCGGTCGGGGTCGGAAAACCAAAATAGATACCGACCTTCCCGGTGATTAGGTCGCAGATACTACGTCTACCTGGGTAGGTGAACCGATTACCCTTTCAAGTAACTCTTTGACAACACGGAAGATTGCTCATAAGTCAACTCGATCCTGTGGCAGTAATTTGCACTCCGATAGTTTGTGCGATATGCCGATAGCAGACGGTTGCTGGTTCTAATCAATCAAGCGCACTTTTCCAGATTGTCTTCCGTTAGAACCTCCAGTCTACATCTAATATACAAATTCAAGCACATCTGTGGGAATTTCTGTCACAAAGTTGGAGAGATGATGGCAGAATGAAGCATTCTCACTCACCCACTTCGTCCATATGATCTCGACAGAGCGTTCTCTTGAATTCACACTGCTTCGGAAGTTCAATTATCGTAGTAAGGTTTTTTCCGATTCATCTTTCAGCTATAGGCAGTATTATAAACGCGACTGATCACTCCTATCACGAACCTATTTTCAGTCTGGACACTTAAGACAAACGGGTGCTGATGCTCAGGCGGCTGCTATTGCAAGTGTCCATTTGCCACGCAGGTCTCTGTGAGCCAACTGGATGCCGAGATAAAATCTATGGCCGTGAATCGAGTATCTTGGCAATTTTCTTCCTCTGTGTCTTTTTACGGGTGATGGTGATCACCAGCCTAATAATTTTATCCTAGCTCAACCACCTGCGATTTCCAACCTTTGTACGATGATGAGAGGTGTTCAGGGCCTGGGTGTTTGCTGGGGTTCGTGAAGTTAATGCCTAGGTTATGGTACTGTTGCCTGATGAAGAATTGCAATCCGTTTGATGGATCTAATCCGCTTCCTGGATGATGGGGTCTTTTGCGACTAGACTGCCACTGAAGCTTCTCTTAGCCTTGTGCTGTCAGCATCGCTGGACAACACGTCTGTTCCTAACCCTCTCTGAATGACATTTTTAGTGCTTACAGGCAATCTACTAATGCCTGCTGTGTAGAGTCATGTTCGGTTCCCCAAAGAGTCTGCTTCTTCCATTGTTCAAATTGTGCTAACTAAACATGCGGGTGATTTCAACTATCTCCCATGATGCACAGAAGCTGATGTCAACCGCCATTCGCCACACTTTGGTGATTGTCAGTCTGTGTTCCAACTCAACTTGTGAATTCATCTGACGCATCAGTAATCCTGTTGAGTACCTGACAGGTAAGTGTAATTCCTACGGGCGTTGAGTTATGATAGAAACCTTGACTTTGAATTCCTGTAGAAGATCAGTGCTCTTGAGCTATTGTGCTCCGTCTACACTGGACGGCAGTGTGATAGACATCGGCACACGATGTGCTTTCGCTCGGTCAGACGCGTGATTTGATGAAGCATTTGATATAAGGTTACTGTGCTTGGGTGAGGAAGCATACGATCCGTCCACATTGGAAGGAATGGGTTACGTTTCCGACATTGCTGAGCGACGCGTTTCGTTCACCCAGTTCCTTCCCTTCAACCTCTGAACCGCCACCAGTGAACGTACATACTGAAACACTAGAAGGAAGTCTTGCTTCCGAATGCTGTCTGTCACACTTGATTAAGTTGTTTGTTATCAGAACGAATTCTGCTCGGCTAGATTGTTTGCGCTAGTGTACATGACTTCTAACTCAGGCAATGAACACTTCATTATCGGATATGTGGTGAATGCTTCAGGGCTACGCTTTCGCGTATTTCGAGGACACTACACACCAACTCCAGGTGACTGAAGGATCGACGCGATTTGATAGGATTTGTTGCTGAAAGTCCGGACGTGAAGTGAAACTTGAAGATCTCAAGACTACTTGTTCTGACTATTAATTCTTTTGACTAACTCAGCGTGGTTCATTTCCTCCTTATTTGAGAGGAGACAGTCCTCAATGAGTGCTAGGCACAAGAATAAAAACAACAAACACCGGTGAGCGAGTGACTATTATCTTTTCTTATTTCCAAAACACTACCTCATTGGAATTTTCCTTCTTCTACGTGTCGACCTCCAAGTCATCGGATGGCGGACTCAGTCTATCAACTTGCTTGTCTTTTCACGGCACCAGTTGCGCGCTATGTTGGTCTATTCTTGGACTCTATTCGATAACACTGTGCAACAACAAAAAATTTATTTTTTATACCAGGAATCCCAATGTCCTTACCTTAAATTACAATCCACTGATCGTAGAAATGTATTCCGAGGTTATCTAGCCCGTCAGGTTACATTGTTATTAGGAAATGTTTGTTTTCAATAATGTCAAGCCTACGTCGTACGAATTATATGTAAATGTACTGAATCACAACGTACACAGAATGCGTCTATGTGGCAAATACGTTTAAAACATCACCGCAACACTCGCCGCTAGCCACTTACTGCAGCTTAGCACTGGGAAATGATGACTTCGCCGAGATCGTCCCTTATATGATCCAGCGCCCTCACGCTGCAGAAGCCACCCATCATAGAAGGCGTGTACTTGTCCCTGTAGCGCTGCTTCATGACTGAAATGTCTTGGTGAAGACGCTCACGATGTTCATCGCTAACAGATCCCCAGTTCTGAGGGAAAACGTTAGGCTGATTATGCAAAAAGTACACCTTGAGTGACCTTCGAGCACCAACAGCTCGATTGTCCGCAACGAGCTATTTTGTGTTGTCTTTCTAGTTCTCTGCCTTTTTTCTGCCCAAAAATCCTGTACACACTGCCTTGAATCATCGCCACGCTTCAAACTCTAATGAAGTCAACTGGCATTCGAAAACACTGCCATAATCCGGCGAATAGCAGGTCCATAAGGATCCCATCTTTGTGCTTCCGCATTACTGATCTTCGGAAACACTTGGTTCAGGTACTGGAAGGCAATACTATCTCGCTTGAGCGCTTTGACGAAGTGTTTAACCAAACCAAGTTTAATGTGCAACGGTGGTAGATATGATCAGGTTTCACAAATGGTGCATGCTTTACACTTATTTTCCCTGTAGCATACACCGTCCTCTCTGGCCACTTTTCGTTTGTGTAGTGCCGTTGAGTTGCTCTACTGTCCCATACAAACAAGAAACAGCAATATTTTGTGGAGCATCCTTGCATACCCATTAGAAGTCCAATGACTTTAAAGTCAGCACAGATGTTCCAACAGTACTTATTGTGGTTCAGTGCAGCGATTATCAGTTGCATACTTTTGTAAGTCTCCTCCATATTGATAACATACAACGGAGGCACAGTTGGGTACACATTTCCATTGTGGAGCAGTACGGTCTTAAGTCTACTCTTGGACGAGTCAGTGAACAAACGCCATTCATCACTGATATGTCTTACGCCAAGCTCCTTTATCAGTCCTTCCACGTCGGAACAGCAACAAAAGGTTTCTCTCGTTTCATAGAAACCATACGATTTAACACTTCGCTTTCTGTATACAGTAACCTTAGTGTTTGTAGCAACTAAGTGCCACTGCTGCAGCCGAGATGCCAGCAACTCGACCTTGTCTTTAGGCAAGCCCAGCTCACGTACCAAGTAATTCAGCTCTGATTGCTCAATAGGATGTGGGTTGGAAACATCAGCTTCACAGATTTCATAGATTTCAGAATCAGGGGAAGTTGACGATGCGGTATCACCACTCATTATCAGTGGCATGTTCATTGGAGGCACTGGCATGGATAAGGTGCAGTCATAAGGAACATGACGAAAACTGATGGAAGATCGGGGTAATGAATTTTGTCCTTGCCTCGGTTGGCGATTCCAATAACACTGGTTAGGCAGAAGTAGCAGTCTGTCGTGTGATCTTTCGGCTCCCTCCGCATCATGTGGATTGCAAAGGGCATTTGCCTTTGCCCTTGAGCCACTGAGTGAGATGAAGATTTCACGACACACGAACACTCTGTGGTGCCCACTTGTTATCCTGATCTCCCAGTTTCATCCCGAAATATGTGTGGTAGACAGATTTCAGTGATGAAGAAATGGTTCTGCACAGACGTAACAAAGATGATTGCGATCATTGGAACCGCATCGTCTTTGAGGCATAATCAAGATATCTATTATCTATCTATTAAGGAAACACAACTCTCAATCGACTTTCGATATCAGGTGGATACCATTGTCAAGAGGACTACTTTTCCACAATTACGGAGAGCCAATGGACAAATTACAGACGAGCATTCTATGTATGGAACGCACTGCTTAGCTGAAATGAAAAATTGTAATCAAAAATATTCCCGACGTGATAGAACCATATAAAAGATCACTCGGCTTAGCACGACACAAAAAAGATCACACTCATGCACACTCCACATGAACCGTTCATAGAGGGCGGCTCCGTATGCCTCTTGTGCTCGCATGTGTTTTGGCTTTACCTTACTTCACGTGGCGGCTGTCGTTTTCTCCATCTGATCCTGTTGTCACTACGTGGGAGAGATAACCTTCAGCGGAGCACAGCTTGCCTGTTACGTATGCTTATTTCATTGGCCACTGCAATTTATCTTTATCATCCTGTGTTACTTGGCTTGTCTGCGTTCTTGAAGGGCACAAGGTTGACACAACTAAGTCATTTTCCATGATACCATGTGGCCGCCTATTTTTAGGATCTGGTCTATTTTTCTCAATGCATGCCCCTAGGTAAACGAAGCTTTTTTTCTTGCTCAATAGTAACCTAATGTTCAGCCCGAGTTTCCATTTTTCGAATATATGTCCGTGCAGTAACAGCACCTCTCACAGAGTCAGGTCAAAGGTACAGATATGCTCCTGCGTGAATGAATCTATGGATTCAGAGTTTCTTCAACCACCGCAGTCTCCAAAGGCGATTCATCACAACCGCGCTCACTCAGATATCACGGAAAGCATACAATGGTCGTCCCATACTTTCAGGGGTAGTCGGCCGGTTGTCGAAAGGATTGCGCGCCTACGTTGTGATTCTGAGATCGCCGGTTCGAATCCGCGTACGTGCAGGCGACCTTGTGGTCTACCCCACCCTCGCGCGACTCTTGGTGGTCGCGTGTCAGTGAAGGGTCTGTACAGTGTTTTGGCGTATTGCTGATGCCTTCTTTCCTATCTTAGCAGCGCATTACACCTGTCCCCTTTAGGGTTAGAAATAACCACTCTGCTGTTACAAGTCCGAGGTTGAGACCACCGAGACATGGAAGATGAGTGACAGCCACCGTGCTAGCTATGATACAGCGCATGCACTCATTCCCCGCGTCTCCAAGGTGCCGGGGACGGG
>CALYDF020001295.1:0-59298 GCA_944474145.2 Dicrocoelium dendriticum
TGAGCTAGACTTTGCCCTCTGGCGGAGCGATGGCCCAAGTAGTGTGCTGTAAATCCTCTGCCTTGTGTGAAAACAACGCACGGCCTTCTGCAAATGGCAACGTACAGATGATTGTCTCACACAGTATGGTTCTCGCTCCAAAACGATAGATGGGCTGCAACCATCAATAAGTTGCTGCACACAAGCACCGAAAGCACAAGCGGCGTCACAATTACACGATATCATTGTATATAGGTAAATGTGAAACAGGGCGTTTGCTAAGCCACTGACTTGCTTCACACCAGAGACAACTGCAAAGTCACCCGAAATCTGTCCACTCAGCAGCACTCTTTCCCATCTACTACTGCGCGGACATCCTATTAAGCTTAAAAATTATCAGGTAACCAAACTTCCCCAACACCAGTCTCAAGGCTTCATGGTTCACCTTTTTAAGTGCCTTGGTGAAGTCAACTAACAGCGAGTACAACATTTGGTTTTGCTCCTTGCCATTCTCCTAAAACGAATGAGCCACCAACACCATATCCATAGCGCTGCGACCGGAACGGAATCCACATTCTGCTTCCACCACGTTTGGTTCAACGGCCCGAGTGACAAGGCGATTAAACACAATTTGTACGATCTCCTTCCGCACACCAATCAGCTGATTGACACGAAGAAAATGAGGCACATATTACTTGCTTGACACATTTGCTCATGTACATTGGCAGCACGATAACGCCGTTATGTCAGCCGGCACTTTGTTTTCCATCCACATGCTTTGACCGAATATTGCAGCGCATGCATCAAAGCGGGTCCGCGTGTTTCAAAACTTCTGGCGGGATCCTGTCAACTCCGGCGCAATTGATATTTCGCAGCTGAGAATGTGCTCTCTGCGTCTCATCCATTGTCGGTGTGTTTGCAAGACATATGTTAAACTGTTGTTGTTGCAACCGGTTAACAGCCAATCTCTGGGCGGTTGTTCAAGCGACAGTACAAGCGCGTTTGCCAGATCTGAACTATATCTGCAGCCTGTATGCAAGCAGCATCTGCAGTAGCATCCAGCATGCAGTTTAATTAGCCGGTCGCTCCTCGGCACAGACTGTGTAAGGAAGAGCGTACAACCGATTCCTCCTTTTATTTTGCAAATAAATGTGATAAACTTACAACGTCCAAGGCATAGGCGAGGATTTATCAGTCGTGAGCTGATGCGCGTGTTCACTTGGTGCTTCCGTGGCCTTTACAACCCATATAACGAATACCCAGCACCGCCTACCTGCAGCTTGATTAAATCAACATCCCAAGTGGCAGCCAGTGCGGAAATATGAATACTGTAGCCGGATTTTACGGCGACCATTGCGGTGTGTCGTTCGCGACGCTCACGTGTGTTCCAATAGATTAATGTACACACGTTCCAGCACCTGCTTTTGAATGTTTGCGCGGCGGCAAGGGATTACGCAGGGCAAACGTTCGTGTGCGGACCTGGGTTGTAGGAAGCACGTGTCAGTTAAGATAGGAAACAATAATGAAAGTATTTGCTGGGAAGCCGGATGCGACCTTCAGCGCCCCATAAATGCGCGACTAAGGTGTTTTCGCCATAATCCGAGCAGACCGCAGTTTGTGCAGCTCCAATGGGTGACCGCGGAAACTAAGCAATTTAGCAAGACTAAATGAACAAGACAAGTCTGGGCCGATCATTCTTGTTAAGATGTGGTAAATGAGAATCAAGTCCCCTCCAATTCTCAGGTTCGGTATTAAGTAAATCTACAAACCAAGCAATTGTTCTGGAGATGTTTGTATCCGTAGATAATTCACTGACCTAGTACACACGCATAAAGCCTCTTTGATAACCTTTGGTCTCGAATAACTCATGGTGGACAATATTTCATGAAATATTCCGAGTGGGGTCTCGCAAATGCAGAGGATATCATCACAAACATGTCGGCCGCTAAGACTCCGTAAGGGCGGTGGATAAAACACATTCAACGGGATCCCCTACCAGCAGCTTTCTATCAATTTTCGCACTAGTAAAATGCTGATGTGTGCCTGAAACTTAAATCAACCATCTGAGTATCAACAGGGATTTCACCACCGCTGACAGTGTATTGTGTAGGAAGACTAGCAGCTCCTATGCAGAGAACAGAACACAGCCCGATTCATAGGAATGAATCAATAGGCAGGCCATTCCCAGAGCCTATCCATAGCACACTGAATTGCCTCAGGATCCCCGGGATATCTAGAATATTCTGAAGCTTAAGATCATTAGCAAACATTAGTGACGACACTCCTAGCTACCCCGTCAAATTATTTGCATAGGTCGCGAACAACCATCACTCCATTCCCTAGCCCTGCGGTTACCACTAAGGACAGCTTGCCAAAGTGAAATCCTAAGCCACACGTGGACACACTGTTTCCTCCACTACAGGAAAACAGAGACCCATTTAAGGGGGCGACCGGCTATACCACAAAACCACAACTTCACTGAGAGCCTATGATGACGAAGAGTATCAAAAGCGTTCGAAAAGGCTAAGAATAGCGTCTATAGCGTGGCCACTGTCAACCGCTTCTAACCAGTTTTCACGAAACACAAGTAGATTAGAAGGCAGTGTAAACGAACATAGATTTTCGAGAATGCCTCATTAGACTTCTATAGTTATATACAAAGGAAAACAAAATGGTAAACAGATACTACTAGTCTTTAGTCCAGGAGAAAGTTAAATACTGACAGTGGCTGTCCGTTAGGTTAGGACAATTGACCTGACGGGTCAGAGGTCGTCAGGCTTTTGGACCAAGGTAGTCCCAACCCACTAGTTAGCTTCTTCTGGATACAAAACTCTGGGTCATGCAGTCGAGTCGCAATTGCCTCAGCAGCTTCTAGTATTCTTTGGTGTACCAGCTTAAATCGATTCGCCGTAGCCGATAGATTATTTTGAAAGAGTCAGCCAATTTAGTGGCATGCCCTGTCTTAGCTAGATGCGCGGCTAATGAGGAGCTGACTGGTTTTTTTCTAGTCCCAAACCAGGCGGGGTGGTGTTCCTTTACTCGATCGAAAAGACGCCTTGTCCTAGGACCAAGGTATTCTGCTCCACAGGAACAGGAAACAGAATAAATACACATTGAATTGGTGTGGACTGGCCCCTTATTCTTTGAGTTCAGTTTCACCACCAGAGTCCTAGTGAACTGGATTTGCATTATTGCTGGAGGGTAGGTACGTCTGAATGCACGCAAACAATGACGCAATAAAAGTTCCGTCGTAACTTCGCCCTCGTACGGAAGCTTTAGGAAGTTTGGCTTACAAGCTGTGTGCGCTTCCGTTGCGTGTTAGCTCTAGTGAAACTTTCTGGATATCCATTCTTCCTTAACACCAAGCGAATGCACACCAATTCCTCGGGAAATATTTCTTCCTAGCCGATATTTTAGCTCAGCTCACTAGGGTACGGATTAGATTCCTTCTGCAATTTAAAGGCAGAAATCTGTAGCAATTTGTCCACTCTCCAGTCCACGTGAATTTCCAAAACACGCGACGTTGCAACGAGCATCCATCAAGTCTTCTCATAGCGATGTCTAGAAAATGAAAGATGTTGTTTTACTCCACTTCGTAGGTAAAATTTATTGTTAGATGGTACCGGTTGAAGTTGTTTATTAGGTCATTAATACTTCGCAAGGTGCGAAGTAAAACAAGGATGTCATCCACATACCGGCAATATATACTGAATTCTACGACTGTTGTTTTTACTGGCCCCGTTTCAGCATGCCTATGAAAACATCGGCACTGGAGGGTCCAACTTGGGAATCCATCGCGACCACATCGCACTGCTGGTATAATTCACCATCGAAAAGTAACTGAACGTTAAATGTGCATTTGAGTAATAATTCCATTAGGATCACGGTAGACATGCGCCCATTTATATGGTGTGCATCAACACATTCTCAAAAACGTAATTTATGGTATCAAGCACTGGCACTTTGGTGAACAGTAAAGTAACCTCCAGCGGACACATGGTTAGATTGGTGCAAATTACAGCCAGTATGGTATCGACAAATTCAAAGCCATCACATTGGCTTATGCGCATTTGATAGTAAATATAGCCTTGAAATATCCGTGCTTATTAGTCGAAGCTGTTCATTAGCCTCATCATCAATATAGCTATCCTTTCTAAGCTTTTTGCGAGTGTTGCAAAGTTAGTTTCAATTTGCTTTGTTTTGTCTTTTTCACCTGTGGTCTTTAAAAACTTGGTTTCATCAGCCAGAATTTCGTTTGGTTGTCTCATGTAGTCCACTCTCTACATGAGATCAGTGCCCACGCCGTTATCTGGTCGTGAAAGTACAATGCCGCGGTTGCTAACTGGATGATTTATAACTTCAAGGTGCCGCTGTCTCACTGAGGTGTTGTATGTTATCCTCGCACGTCGATATTGGCAGCAAGTATGCACTAAAAGCGATTTGAACTCATCCGCTTGCATTTCAGCATAAGGAATCTGTTATAATTGAGGGGACGCCGCCTCTGTTCTGATTGCGTAATGGCCTGATAAGATTGTCGCTTGCACGGTTGGAGCACGCCTACGATGACGACTTGTAACGCTGGCCAATCGAACGGAGATGTGCTGACCTGATGACGCTAGCTTAGCCGGTGAGACGGAAATTGAGCGAGCGTGTGAACGATCCTAGCCCTCGGAACGGACGCACACGAGAGGGGGTTACGATAGACGCGCGGTAATTACTTAGACTCGAAGGCTGGCCAACTAACGACTCACACGCAATCACGTGACCCGACCGACTCCCAACTGAGGCGAAGTGAAAGAAAAGGCAAGTGGTCCTCTGTAGGCTCTTTTACGACCAACAAAGGGCGATCACAGCCAATGCACTGGATTATTAAGTTAGGAAAAAGAGTCACCATGAAGAGGTGGTAGTTTGCAAATGACCATTGTCAAAAGTTTTGCTGTTGGGACGTGCCTCGGAGTGGCTGAACACTGCTGCGTTGTCGGGAGAAATTGGACCACGATTCCCACAGCCATTATGCCGGAGTTTCTGGCGCGTTTTTGCGGGGATTTTTGACGGGCCCGCAAGAGAATAAGTTGGGATGTTTGCGTGTACACATCTTCGAACTGGCATTCTATTGCTAGTCTACTGTCCTTTCTAGCACGGAGGCAGAATTTAGAGCCCAGTGATAACACTTCCATCGTAATACAGTATAGCATCAGGTACGACATATTTTTAACACACCATTCTGGATCGACTAGGAAAACTGTTGTAGGCTTCTCTTCTTTTGATATATTTGTGAGCTGATGGCGAATTTGGATTCCTGTTTTGCGATAATCTTCTTAATCATATTCTCCAGCCCTGAGAGGTCACTTGTTGTATGACTGTCCAGTGCATAAGTTGACTGACTCAAGGCACGTTCGAGCTTAGTCTAAAACGAACATGCTTTGCTAAATCCAAGTTACGCGGAACTGAGAAGTTTAAATTTGTTTGCATATAGGAGACCACCATATGCCTTTCCAGGTATTCACACAATTCGACTGCAACGATTTTCAGACTTACAGACCGGTAGTTGACGCGCAGATTACAGTCACCGCTCATTTAAATCGCACAGATGGTCGCCTCCGTTCCAAGCGATGTTGAAAACACACATGAGAGATGACTACTCAGTTTAGCTACCAATTTATGCAAAAGCCACGGAAGTATTGATTCAGGGCCGAGAGGTTTATACATTGCAATAACTTGAATAGCTTTGACTCCGTTAAGAAGGAAAGCTCAGGAATTAGAGTGGGTTTTAGCGCCTAATTGCGGAAGCCTCAGCAGGTGGGCGGCGCTCCGCCGGTCGATTATACTAATTGATTCACGCAGTTTTTCACACATGCGGTAGTCAAGTATGCGTCAGGTGATCGAACTGACGGGTAGCTTCGGAGCATTCGCGACCTGTGTGGTGGAATATGCTATAAAAGCTTTGTGACCAGACGCTTCTCAGTCCGGCAGAAGGACGCGACACCTCAGGTACTCGAAAGTCTAAGATTGGGTTTAACACTAGCTTTATTCCTAATAGAAATGTACCGGACAATCTGTTTATATGGTTGTATAAACTCCTGCACAGAATTTCTGTGCTTCCACAGCTAAATTATTTAGTTTTTTTCATGCTGTGAGTAATCCAAACTAATAGCGGAATTTTTAACAAGCCATCTATTTGCAATCCATTATATCTCTATTACGTTTCCGTAGACTGTAACGCAACATAACGAAACTAGCTTATGCCAACTCAATTAACCATTCTATGCAAAATCAGAATACGTGATGCCTTTACCAGGAAATGTATTCTTTTAAACAGTGAGTTTTAAAATATTCTCGTGGTGTTCAGTTTGCCTTAGCCCAGCATGATTTGATACACAACCGGTATTGTTCATCCATGAGCTCGGAGACAAATGGATATGCTCCCAATTGTGATTTGACGCATCTTTGCCTGCATCTGTCTTGTGCATTCGACTCGGAGGAAAGTGCCAATTTGAAGCATAAAGCAATGATCTGATGCAATTAGAAATAACATGGAGGTGCATAAATTGGACGGTTTCTAAAAGGTCATCTGATGAATAGATTAAGGAAAAATAACGTTGACCTTTGTAAGGCTTTGACTAACGAAAGGCACGACACTTACAGTAATCTTCAGTACATTCATCTTCCTGTGTAATATCACATAATCGGTTAAGATATGATCATATATATAGGAGTATCCACAATTTGTGCACAAACAGACATTAGTGGAACAGTGCTCACCAGTTCCACTTTTCTTTGGCACGCACTAGCAGTAAAATTTCACATAACGTATCTGGCGCAGTCGGGGTACTTTGTTATCCGATTGAACGATGCATATTAATCAGTAGAATAGTATTCACGCTAAATGAGATAAAACCTAAAAGGAAGGCAATTTGTTCGTGGGTACACGGAACACGACGCGCTGCGGAGTGGATGGGCCGGACTACCACTGGCCTTTGTGAATATTTCCGATGGCAAAATTATCAGTAATTGATTCGATCAGAGGACATAAACAAGATTTGAATTTTACTCGTCGTTACAAAGAAATAGATATTTTAATGACATAATAATTAAGTAGGTACACTAATTCAAATGATCATTAAAAACCATAGAAGAAGCGTAGTTATAATGGAGTGATTGCATGCAGCGAGATACCGCAGAACCAATCAATCCGGTGCAGATGAAAGTTAGCTGCTAAGAAATAAAATACAATCTTCCGAAATTTGGTGAAAGGTTTGTTTAGATAAAACGTTCATGCAGGATTAGGTGTGAAATCCTACTGCGGTACTTTAACGTGAGCGATTTGACATCTTGGAAATCCAGAGCGCTTTACCAACCTCAATATTTGTATCACGGAATTTTCAATCTGGTTACGGAACTGTGGGACAGCTTGTTGTTCTGATAGGTAAAATGTGTAGCCCGCCACACGGTAATAAAAATGTGGCAATGAGCTTCCTACACTTTTCCAAGATTAGTTAAGGAGTACCCAAGTTTCACAAAATAATGCATAACAAATTTAGTCTACTATACATAGGTTGAGACACTCAGACGTAACCTGCAAAACACATCGTCCTTATCGGATCTATCTTAGCATGTTAGTAGACTCAGCAAGTACCAGCGCACAGTAAATGTGACAAAGTACTTGACCTGCTTTTCTAAACCGGCATCTCCGACGCATTGATGAATGTATTGAATCACATGCAGGGTACTGACCACAAAGCATTAATACTCTCCTATGTGGTTAGCAGATTTAGCCGACGCGTTAATCTACAGTTGAGTGTCTACCGATCTTTGAAACTCAATAAGCTGTACAACACTTGGTGCTTCTGAGATTAATGAATTAATACTGATGATTCTATTCAATGTATGCTACAATTTTCATGTACGAATGTTAAAATGGCTGTTATTCTGCCTTAACTTGTTCGCCTCAAATATGCGGAGGTTTATTGAGTGAGCAAGCCAATGTAACTCTTTTAAATCACTCTCTACTAAACGCTTTGAAATGTTTCTCAATTAGAAGAAGCATAAGGATTTTCGTGCGTTTATATACGTCAGTCTGTAGAACTTTATTTGAAGTTTGGCAGTTTTCTTGCTTTTACATATCAAAATTGTGCCATACTTGGTTAAGTTTGCCTAAATACTTAGCGTAATCCTGAATCTACATAATCCAATTTTTGTGTAGGCTCACTGAGCGTTGTGACTACAGTGTCGTCTCTACTTCCGGGTTTGAACCCTTATGAATTTCGATTACGGTTACTTCATAGTATACCAGACTTGGCTTCGCGTTCAGCAATTTTACTCATGAATCTTTTCAACTTGAGTATTCTGAATGTTCACACTTGCTGTCGCGAAATCGGAGCTTGTCTGTAACCTTTTGAAACTTATTGCATCCTTAAGTAAGATATGACAGATGAAAAGTCAGCCACGCAGTTCCTTACAGTCATTGCACATCGTGCTTACTCACTTTTGAGGAACCTGCCTTTCCCGGATCCGTTAATTTCTTTGTCAGACACCACACTAGGAAGACAGCTGCTGATAAATTTTCAACCGACGAATGTTGATGTAGCTGAACGGGCGAAATTTTACAAGCATATATAAATAGAAAGCAGGATATTCGTGATTTCCTACTGCAAATTCTGACACAAGCAGCTCACTGTGGTAAGGACTACATAAATTGGCTAACGAAAAACTCAGTCAGCTATGTAAACATTCAATCCAATGCTTGGCCTAATTCTAAGTGACAGAAACAAGCCCTGCGCCTTGACAAAAACGAAATCGGACTAAGTAACGGTTTCGTACACCAGACACTGAGCAACAACGCCCAGCAATCAGGCAAAACGCACGCGCCGCTGGCTGAATCGCCAAAGACGAACGAAATTCGACGAATTATTATATCCTCGCAGATAATTAGAATGACGGTAATAAAATAGTGAAAGCTAGAAAAATAATGTAAGATTAAAAATGTAGAAGTTTACAAGAGCTACAATCTCATTGCAATCTGTTCAAACATTTGCCTATCCAACTTTTTGATGGTTTAGTTGCTAGGATCAATCATTCAATCCTGTAAAAGAAATTATTATCTTTCCTTGATACATATTACATTTTTGGCCAACCCTGCCAATTCACGACTGCAGTCCATGAAGCTAGACTGTAGCCCTTGAGACAATATTTAGCTTTCCTGCTTGTCGTTGAAACTTCTGAGCCTAATATGCCGCGCTGAATGCCTTATGCAGGTTCATAAGTTGAAGCCGGTATGGACAATTATGGGCGCTGAGGACAGCACTTACTACGAGGGAGGATAATGTAACCGGTCCGTGGGCATCACGGTAAAAGGTTAACAGGTAAGAAGTCGATTGGTTTTACTTCATGGTATCCTTACCCGCCTATTCATCACCGGCGTTATTCCTTTCCTTTCCTTAGCTGCCTTCTTTACTCGGTTGACCGTCCAACCGCCTAAGGGGTATTCAGTTTTTGTCGCAGCTCTAGGGGTCTATTGCGGCCCGTCATACTATTTGGAAACGGAAGATCGCGGAACGTCGGACCAGAGGAATATTATACTAGTCACCGACATACATACAAAAATGTTACTTCTTATGAAAACTGTTGAAATAACTGTAATTCTAGTAGGTGTAATCATTCTTAACTTGCTTGCAATTTCCGCAGTTCCAAGTAGTATAAGTAACTTAAGATTAGTGATCTTCTAGCTGTTTGTTGAATTACAAATACTTCTTGAGCAAAAGAAGTATCAGGTAAGCAGCATTTCACATCTGTCTTCCAGTCCATTACACTTGCTATATGTTCCCCTGAACAGTATTACTACAGTATCAACCAATATTTTGCCAGTAGGGTATCAAAAAACTTCTTCATTGTAGATAACGGTTGTGTAGATTATTTTATTCCCAAGTTTATTTTAAAATTCTAACTCCGGAAGTTATACTTAGACCAACTACCGCTTCTGTTAGAGAGATTATTGGACATTCATATTCATTCCTTTCGTCTTATGAATTCGTTCCTTTAAGTGGTCGGTCTAACTCTAGCAAATATACGTTTCTTGTCATAAAATCTGATCAATCCATCATAGACCTGAAGAGCATAAGCATTTTAAGCATTTTGTTGCCTTTGTTTTCCGACACACTTCACTCAAATGTTCATTCGTTTTTCATAAAATATTCTAATGACTGATGTGGAATGCTTGTTGAAACGGTCACGCTTGGTATTCGAGGCACTCCTGAATTCATAAATAGAGGAACGATGCCATTCAGTTTTGGGTAGCTTGTGACGAAATTGCTAGACAACTTTGTTGAAAACGTCATAATTTTGTCAGTTCATACCTCCGCCTGGGCCATACCAATTGTTACTCCCTCACATGTTAGAAAGACTCCCAGAATTCGTGGTGACAACAGCACTAGACTGAACAAATGCCTGTTACCAAGTGTTGCACTACCGCTGAGCCCAATGATATTCTTCAACAGTTGAGCGGATCCAAATGCTATTAAAGCTCAACTTTAAAGACGCTTATTTGTAGATTCCTTTAGATGAAGATGTTAGTGGTTTAACCAGCATTAATATGCCATTTGGTCTATTTCGCCAAAAGATTATCATTCGGAATCAGTGTGTCACCGTCGATTTGCCAAGATGTTATACATTCTGTGACCGACGGCTTGACCGAAATTTTAGTATACTAAGATTTCATTGCACATGCGCCTACGAAATTCATTCATCATGACAGACTTTGTGCACTGTAAGAAAGATTTCGTTCAATTAATGTGACAGCTAACCCGTCGAAGTGCGTTTTTGATCCAACAACTTTTCCAGTCTTGGTTATCTTGTTGACGAAAGTGGTTTACGCCTAGCTCCTCGTCTTTTTTCGCTGTTCGCCAAAGCTTCTACTTCAGGGAATTTAGGCGAACTTCCTTTCCTTTATGAGTCCTTGCAATTTTACTCAAAATGTGTTCCTAAATTTACTGTAGAGGCAGTGCCTCTGCTTGAGTTACTGTACAGGAAATCCTATGCTTGGTCGCAACTTCATGAGGATTCACTGAGTAATATGCTGCAATCTCTGACCACGGATGCTGTTTTATGTCTTTTTTCACCAAAATTACCCTCAACTATAAATGCTGAGGCGTCACCTATTGTTATCCGGGCAGCACTAGATCCGAATGGATGTCCCTTATTGCGTGTTTCCAGACTTCTCATACCAGTTGCAAGTGGATACGCACAAACAATAAGTGGAGCACTTACAATGCATTGGGCAACCTCACGCCTACACAATTATCTTCTTAGTATAAATTTACTATTTTTATTTACAGTGAAATCTTTAAGTTCATTGTTAATCCCCATAATTTCAACCGGAATTATGCAAACAGAAGGCTTTGCTGCAAGGGCTTCTTCTATATTGGCCCTAATTAGCTTACCAACTTTTATCACTCCGTGCGCCTACAATGGTCGGATGATGCGCTTGGCATTTTACCGATCAACTAACACGTGCTATGTCATATGTTAATGGCCTTTATTGATCAAGACTTTTGAGTTTCTGTTTGTGGTGATTCCACTGTTCCCACCCCTTTGGCTTCATCAGCCATTTGCTTTGTGCCTTTCCATTTTATAATCGTAAATGCCTGAGCAGATTTATCGAAAAGGGTACTCTTCGCAAAATTGTGTTCTTGCATTTCCATGGGTATAATATACGTATTGGCTAATTCATTTTTAGCAATGGTACAGCATTGGAGAATAGCGTTTTCCGCATGGACGTATTAAATTTAGCACCGGAGTGTTAAGCAAATTCTGCATGCAGCATATTTATCACATGTTAATTTTGATGATATTCGGAGCTCAGAGTGCCTTTTGATCAAACCACTTCCGATAATCTGCTCCCAGCTGATCCATGATAGCAGCAATTATCATCATGGTTATCAGTCCATAAACCACAAAGGATGGAATTTTATTTGAGAAGACTAACTCCTCTTTGAGCCTTATGAATTTCTGTGTTTCCAAGATCGCGTTGTTTTTCATGTTACACTTCGAACTGCCGTGTTGGCGGACTTGTATTCTGGTCATCTGGGCGTAGAAAAAATGAACTATTTGTCTATCCCATCGTGCTAAATAGACACAGCTCCAGCTAAATCTTCTGGGTTTAGCAGCCTAAATACTAACAATGTATTCATATTCCAGATGTTGAATAACACAAATGCGAATGTTGGATAATTTGTTCAGCCGAAGGAAGTTGGACGTTATCAATTAGGAACGATTTCATTTTCGGTTATCCTACCAAAACCTCGGGCATAATATTATCAAGTTTCTTATATCATTGGTACGCGTGTCCATGGATTGACAAAAATGGCACGCAGATCGATCTCGAACGTGACGAAATCCTGCAATACTTCCCGCTGATTACTCAATGCACCCTTTAGTTCAGACTATCTTGACCTAGTCACATATGTAATCCTGTCCAATATTGATTGGTGGGTCAATTTAAATCATACGTTGAGTGATTGGATTGCGACACGCGATCTCAAGGCAAACTGCGATTCACATTGAATGGAAGTGCTGGCAAGAATTCTGTTATGACGCGGATTCTGGATGCACAATCAAAACGTGGTTCATGCACTGAGAATACTTGTTCCGGACGGATTTCACTGTTCAGAACGATGCCCAGAAATTGTGATTACTACAACGCAAGATTGGCAGGAGTGAAAATGTAAGCTTCAGATATTACATTCTGAACAAACAGCTGAAAGTTCTGCAGTGCGATGAAGCAGCGTCGGTCCGCAACCATATTTTGGGTGCGTCAGTATCTTTGCTTAGTAACCGCTATCAATGCCTAAAATTTGTCATTCGGGACACAGGCGATTTTGGATCTCTAGCAGACATGACCAATTGCGAGTGTGAACATTTCAAGCCACTCTCTTAAACGAGCAATCAGTTTGAGTGTCTGATTTTCATCGGAGCTATACGGTTTTCCACTGATGTTGAGATCCGCAAGCGGCGTCCAGCTATGCTGGATCAGGATCCCCATCTGACACGGGGTCATATAAGGAGGCCGAGTATGGTCAAGTGTCATAAAGTTGCCCACAATGCATCCGGTTGTGGATATAAATTGGTCGGCAAACTTAATTACTAGATTGTATATAAAAGCAGATTCAGAAACGTGATAGATTTTGGACCTACTGTATTTGAATCCTCTTGGTCTTGACTGGATTGATCAATTGTAACTCATTGATGTGCCCTTGAGTCAGATCTGCAATCGAGTCCCACTAAGTCCAGAGCTATCATCGAAGTTTGTTGTAGACGTGACACATTCGCCGAAGCGAAAATTTGCCTCTGTCTTTCAGGACAACCGAATCCAGGGTACGAAAATCTGTGCAGCGCTGAACCATGGTCAACGAGCCAAAGCAGATCATCAGGCTAAAATACCGGTGCCTTATGCAGCAATACCCACGGTTGATTAAACACTCGGTCGACTAGAACGATCCTGAGTCATCACACTTGTCTAATACTCCTCATGGGCCGCATCCGTTGTCACAATGAAGAAAGCAAATGACAAGGTACGAGTCCGTGTGGATTTCTCGACTGGAATGAACGCTGCGCTGGACGACCACCAGTACCCATTACTCGTACCGGAAGACATCATGGCAAAACAAAATTTTATTAAGTGTTTCGACAAGCTAGATATATCTGATATCTGCTTAAAGATGGTTCCGATAGTATTGAGAGCAACTGCTATTGTAGCACGTTACTAAATGCATGCTGTATGCGTCTGGTGTAGTTAAACCTCCAAAATTATATTGTTTGCATCCAATGATTTTCCGTTTCTTATTTATTCATTCACGGAGGTTATTATTTGGGAAGGTTTAAAAGTTCTACTCAAAGTAAGAGTGTTCACTATGGAGTGGCGACTAGAAAAGAACTTGTTTATGTCGACATTCCATAACAGTATAAACTGGACTGAGCAGCTTTCAAGATATTAGCATTCTATCGAGACAGCCATCCAAAATCAACGCTTCATGACCGATATTCATACCATTGTGACATAACACTCCATGACAATCCTGCAGGAGTCGGGTAAAAACATCGTTCCACACGACCTAAATTTCTTTAGAACCTTATTTCCACTATACTATGAGCATCATAATGTACCAAACGGAGTAACCTATACCCCCTGCCGCTTAATCAAACTAAGTTCGCCCTCTTGTTAGCTATAAATGGTGATTGAAGGGACATGGTTAATTCGAACCTTTCCTTCGTTTACGGCAATCTCGAAAATTGAAAGGTTAGTTAGAAGATAAATATCACGATTTAACGAGAATTATATCGGTCGAACAGACGACTTTTATTGAATATCCAAAATATGGCTGAACTCCTAATCACCATTTTACATGCGCTTATCTGAACAAAATTTCTTCAACCGTGGTCTCCTATGATCATTATAATTCTCATGAACCCCACCCGTGATCAGGACATCATTAGCAATTTGAAAGACATGACAGACTTAAATCTGTGATTTCCATTGAGTATTTAATTAACCTATGTTAGCAAGGCTGCTTTTAAAATGTTGCTATTACTGCTCCTTCCCTCGTAAACATCATGCGCGAAATTGCAAAGCCTCCAGATAACATTCTTGGTGTAGCAACGGAAAACTCGGGTTATTAATTATAAATCCCATCACGAAAAGTTAAAATTGTTTTTACATATTATTCGCTTTCCGAAGTAAAACATTTGCGGAGTAAGAGGACTAGTAACATCTTAACAATATTTTGGACAAAATTTTAACATGTGCCCTGATATACATGAACAACCCTACTCTTGTCCTACTCCAGACCTGGCATTAAGAGTCGAAGTTCTCCACTTGCTGTGATGTACAATCCGTATCTACCTTTCATTTGAAAAACCACTTCGCTAAATCCACTGATAACGAAGTAAACATTAAGTTACATGCCTACCTGCGGCTGGTGGCCAATTTGATTTTATCATTGTGTCATATATGTAGGCAACAGACACTGAGGCAGTGTGTGGAGCAATAGTATGGCGGATAACGTTGGCGCATCTGAGCATGGGCACTGAAAGCCAAATAACACTTATGCGTGGACTCACAACTATGAGTACAAGGGCCAGTTACATTCAGTGGTAGGAAAGATGGAGGCAGCGTTTAGAGCGATGGGGACATAGACCAAGGCGGGGCTTGACAGCATTAGCTCTGTAAGCCCATTACGAATTATGGGTGTCCATTACCAGTGGCTGCTTGCAAATGGTAGTAGTACGTCGCTAGTTCACCGGTAGGAGAGACAGGGTGAGCGTTAGGAGCCATAAGGACACGGATAACGATGGAGCTTGTGAGCTGTGGATATGTGGCCAGAATATGTGTACAGCAAAAGCGTTGCATGCTTAAAAAACTTAACTTAATACTTGTCAAATTCTGCAAGATCGTTAAATGAGGCACGACTTATAAACTGGACGGCGGCGGATGTCTTACATAGCTGCACACGTTGTTTGGTATGCATAACGTGACGCGGCACAAAGGTTTTATATGGGCAAAACATGGAAGTTGTGATGACCTGAAGTACATCACCTGAGGTTGTTATATGAGTTTGTTGCGGAAGTAAGTAGACCGCTGTCTGTCGTGTTGCAGAACTCCCATGACAGCTGTGCATACATTCACCAAAGTGCTCCGATCTTTGCATATGAGCAGGTTGTCCTCCTTCGATGTAGTTATTCGGTGAGGTCCAACCGCCATGTATTCAGCCAGTTTGATTTATGCACCGTACAATCTTCGACTTTACACTCGGGTGACAACTAGAAGAAGGCCGCAAGCAAAGGGTTTCCGTATGGATCTAAGGAGGAATTTACCAGTAGGTACTGCATTGGTTGTGAGGTTATGGTACAGACGTACCCCGTGGTTCCACTATATTCGCTGAAGCCTAATCCAAGCATAAGGTATCTTAACTGAGAAGCTTGTCCCTACTTTCTCTTAGATTGTCATTCCCGCTGGGTTTGTCCTCAGTCGTGGTTATCGCATATAATATGACAAATAGCGGACCGGTCGGATTGGGCGGCAAATCCGCAGGCACGCGGATTCATGAAATGCTGGAACATGTTTCCGGATTTCGATGCTTATAAATCCACGGTTTAGTGGTTTGAGCGGCGGCTTGGTGATCTTCAGTGGCAACCCGACCATCTTACTAACATGCATTCTATTGACTTCAACGCCTTCATTCTACTTTTCATCATGCATTTGTATTAGCCGCTTACTGCACCTGCGCTGCCTTATTCTGTAAACTCCAGTATCATCGCAATCCCTTGCTTGCCTCTCGCCCCTGCCACTGCAAACACTGTTAGTGCGGGGAAGGTGAGCACAATTTGTCTGTCCAGGTTGTTCCTCTGGTTCTACTACCGTTCCAATCACAGCAACATTTGAACTTGCCATTGAAAATCCACGCAGCTTATCCCAATGTGCAGACGACATTTAATTGCAACGTAGACCCCACTTGGCTATTCAGATCACGCTGAGCTCTGTACATATCAGCATTCCTCGCCATCCATCAGCGCATCCCCCACAAATGTGGATTCCCCTTCTCGTAATCTACGAGGCTCAAGCTTCACAGCCGATGGGGCATGTAAACACAGTATGTTATTTATCAGTATGTACCATGTTACCCGCGGGGCTTCTCTTTCTGGGCCGAACTCACATTAGTTAAGTGAACGGGGAAAATGAGCATAACGCTTTCAGGAATAAGATAACTTTTGTCCTGAAATGCATCAATAACTTACCGGAACGTATGCACAAGTGCATTCAAAACACTGTGTTATGTGGCGTTAGAAGCCGACACCGGCGTACCGTCTAACAGGAGAAAGGAATATGCAGCAAAGCCAGCACACATAGCCGGATCACCATAGAATAAGCGAATGTTTTTTGGTACCATCGCCTGCATAAATCACACATGATCTAATCCACCTGTTCCGTGTCGTTCATGTCATAATCTTCATGCTGACAGTGCACCAGCTACGCTGTCTGCATCCCACGGTGATGTCGACTGCGCAGTAAGTCCACCCCACTTGAGGTACCGAGTCGACGTAATAGTTCAGAGTCCGCAAAACTTCAAAACAATAACCGCGCTGGATCCTGCTGTCACCTGGGTGGCAAGAATGCCTAATGGTGACTTGCGTTTGAAGCCATCGCCTTGGCGTAATCCCGTTTCCTAAATCTCCGGTATTAGCATCATTGCGTGGAACGGCATCATGGACCTGTGTTATGGGGTGTTCGCCGGATGCAAAAGGTACGTGCCTGAGTGCCACCGGTGCTTATGTGCCAGATGGTTGCACCTCCGAGGATTGCAAGCGAGTAAGGTGTTTCCATGTCAACCGCATTACCTCGGAGCAACTTCAAGACTTGCCAAACAGCCCTATATCACTAGCTCGCGATCAGTGCATGTGTGCGGGTAAGCGCCCTCAATTTACACTGGAAACATTCTGTAACCATTCTAATTAGGTACTCCTCTATACCACAAAACATGCGTGATCGAGAATAGCATCGCTAATTTGATGCACAAAGTAACGGTTACGCCTTGCCCGGGATCATCGTGCAACTCATTTGCTCCTACATTATCCTCTGGGTGCTGCCAACGGCATCTGCGAAGAACCAAATCATCTTTCTAATCTTGCAAGTATGCGACGTGCAAGACTGGGTCATCATCATTCAATATACACGTCAGCTAGAGGTGGGAAACATCTCAGCTAGTGTGCCGCAATACATAAAGAAAAAGGAAAATAAATACAACAGTCGCATACCAGCAGAGCTACCAGCAACGGATAGGCATCGTTCTGGTAAGTTAGCAGCCTACTTGAAAAAGAAAGATTATTGTTTTACGCTGCCAAATGAGATCGTAGGTGGAGGGGAGGCTAAAAAATATAGGGAGGGACAAAGGAATGCACAGTACGAACGCCAGTGAGGTCGGCTCCTTGCCACGTCAGCAAGTGTATCCAGCCAAGCGTGTTCACCGTCTTTTTGACCCCAACCAAAGAGCCGTGACGCTGCAACCGAGGCTAGCTCAGATGTGAGGACTTTTATTCCTTTGGACCACGTCATCGCTTGGCCACCTCTCATCTTCTTCCAACGACATCCCCGGTGAGCAAACAACGCACGTCGTGCAAGTCGATGGGCTGGCATGGGCAACACGTGGCCCAGCTATCGGAGCCTGGTGCGTGAAATGACGTTGCTGAGCGGTTCATTTACTTTTTCTGTGACGAAACCAAGGCGTCGAACACGCTCGTTACTCACGCAGTTTTCCCACCAAATGTGAGCCAAACTGCGAAGGCACCGATGATCGAACGTAACTTGCCTCTTCATGTCTGCCGATCTTAGGTGCCAGGTTTCTCAACAGTACAGTGGGGTCGAACGTACCGCTGCATTGTACACTCTACCCTTCAGGGCGAGATTAAGGTCGCGCCGCCGCCATAGGTGGTGAAGGTTAGCCTTTGCTATACGGTTTGTGCTCTCATATTAAATACCACGGGCACGGATAAAACGTCCCAGGTAGTGAATTTTTGGACGACTTCTAGCTGATCCCCAACAAGGGTCAGCGCAGAAGGCGATCCCTGCCAATCTTAGTGGAACGCTTTGCATTTTGATGGTGCTAATAAAAGCCCAAAGCGTCTGAAAGCCAGTGCTAATCTGCCCAGCGCGGCTGGGCAAGTTTGGGAGCTGTCAAAGATAAGGGCCATGTCGTCTGCATACTCCAAGTCAGGAAGTCGTTCTCCTGGGAGTAGCTCCACACTTTCCAAGTCTTGTCCTGCAAATGCCATCTCCATGACTTCGTCAATAGCGAAGTTGGAGAGGAAAGGTGACAGCAGGCATCCTTGTCTTACACCGCTGGAGATGTTGAATGGTGGCGACAGCTTGTCCATGCTAAGCGCGGATAATGCTTGGATAAAATTTACAAATTTCTAAAAAAGCCTATCCTGAGTAGATGATTCCAAATGGCACATCGATCAACCGAATCGAAGGCACCTTTGATGTCGAGGAACGTGACTACGGTGGGTCGCCAATATGTGTGACTGTGCTCCAACAATGACGCAAGGTGAAGATGTGGTCGATGCAGCCACGACCCCGACGAAACCCGGCTTGCTCCTCACGCAACTAGATTTAACGAGCGCCAGTCAGTCTGTGAAGAATTATAGAGACGATTAATTTGGAGGCGATGCAGATCAGACTAATTCCTCTATGGTTGCTCCATTCCAAACGCGATCCTCCTTTGAAGATGGAAACAATAACGGTGTGGCTCCAATCGCTTGGGACCATCTCCTGCTCCCACAGTTTCACTAGTAATTTATGTAAAGCATCAACAAGAATAGAGCCTCCGAATTTGAAGAGGGCTGGAGGAAGATCATTTGGTCCCGCGGCCTTCTTCAACTTCAACAGTCCGATCTCACGTTCTACTTCTGAGCGAGAGGTTGGATCCAAACAGACAGCTCACCGAGCAAGGCTATCACTGGCCGGCGAAGAATCGAACAATTTTTGTCGATTAAATTGCTTTTCAAATTGCTCAGCCCAAAGCTCCAAACGTTTTGACAAATTGTGGATAGGCTGTCCACTCTCATCAGGTATATTTTCACAAACACCAGGTCTCCTGCTGCCCGTTTTCCGCTTCAGACGGAATAACTTACCATGGTTGTCAAGGGCAGCGGCTACTTCTATCTCTGACGTGGGTACTTGAGATTCGCCAATGCCGAGTTAAGCGGCACTAGCAGTCACTACCCCCATCCATCAACAGTCAAACAATTCCAAGGCGAACATTGTCAACAACGCAATACCGCCTATCACGGTTCACGCTGCCAAATCGAACTCATCTGCCGTGACGAGCATATCGTGGCTGTGCTAAGAGGACATATTGTATTACATATTACATTGGTGCAGCTGCTATCATCCATAACGATATAGGTACGCGGTTTACCTTTCACGAATATTCTACCTCGCTTCTGCAACCTCTTTATGCAACGCTGCACAATGACATCATAACGAGCTCATGTTAACATTCCTCCAAATGCTTGTGTTCTTGCATCCTCACGACAGCACTTGAACCATCAAATGCTTGGCTCGGGCGCCATCTTCACCACGTACGGCGTCCATAGTCAAAGCGTTCGCAATTCGATCGACGGATGGATTTCATCAAACTTAGCTACTGTGAGAAATCATTTGTGTTAAACAGCGTTCAAAGAATATAACAGAACACCCTCCCTTCTCCTCCGCCGTAATAAAACGAAGATCCCACCACCGTCCATCCATGTCGCGTGAAATGTGCACCAGGCAAAAACTGTGTTCGCAGTGAGGAAAGCATTGGGAAAGGCGTCAACCTGAGTTAAACACCACCAGCGTACGTACTACGGTAGTGCTACGAGCTATCTCAAGCAGCGCATCCACCACTTGCTTTTAACTTACCTCTGTCTCATTAGGTAAAAAGCACAGAAGTAGGATACACCCAGCCCACTAACGTCTACATATATTCTCTGCCGCAGGATGTGACGTCCCTAATTTATTTGATGGGTTGATTCAACCAATATTACCACACCGTTTCGGGCCAACAATTCCAGAATGCGGGAATGGATGATAAACAGGAAACGGAGCTCTGCTCCTGCCCGTACAATTTTGAATACACCAAATTTCTCCTAAAGTTTAGCCACTTTCTCCGCCCCAATTGTGTTCTCATAGTGATGACGTGGAGATATTTCATACAAATATTACTGTGTCAGCCAATGCCATATTGCATGCGCACAAAAGCACACATTTCCTGCGCCCGCCGAAACGCCAGCATCAGCTTCAATAATAAGGATTCCTGTTTAGTAGTCAACTCCTGAGTTTTGGGATATAGCCACGGCTACCCTATGTGAAACGTGGGCGAATTTCGCAGGTCTACCAGTATACTCTCAATACGACCGAGTAGCTCCCAGGACAATTGCAACAACGGTAACCGCAATAAAGTTGTTATAATATTACTGCCCACCTGGTGCTTCCGTTGTGCATTGGACCGCCTATACTGAACACAGATAACTTGTAGCGAGAGGTAAGGACATCCATCCGGAAGCACATTCAATTTTCCCTTCGTTGCGCATCAACAGTCGCTACCTTTCCATCACAATATGATGTCGCCGCTTCAAAATTAAAACTATTCACATCAGCTAGCACGACCGTAAATTCGCATTATGGTACCTTGATTAGTACGTTAAACGATGCTGTGTCGTTCAAAATGGCTGCGGTCACAAGAGGCAGGAAAATGAATAGAAACGTTACTACATATTAACTAGTGTTACAGGGTAATTTTAAATCACTGTGTTTATAATTATACACCGTATACATAATTACTGTTCCTATTTCTGCACATACTGGCACGCCTTTTCATAAATCTATCCATGTCACTGGTGTATAAAATCCACACAACCACCGCTTCTTTGTTCATCGTAGGCGTGTTCGACGGCCGGTTCTATGCCCACTAGCCATATTTACGTGAAACCCTTAGGTTTACAGTATTCTTGCAAAAATTTTATAGAAATGTAGTCTGTGAGATTTTATAGCTAGCGAATTAGATTAAAAGCAGAATTAGATAAGAATTAGATTTAGATTTGATACCTAGAACAATAACATGTTATGTGTTTGAACACTGATGTCAAGATAACCAGCCCAGTTAAATATCTGCGTCAATTCTCAGTCGCGTTTTCAAACTGTTTTTATTCATATAAAAAACCTTAAGCTTTTCCTGTTGAACATATAATCAGTACACAAGTCTGGCTATTTTTTCAATTTACACTATCCCTATCCGTATCGTTAGTAAATCGCGGGATTGCGGATGACAATATGATGAACAAATTTTACCACACAGAGTATCAGTATAACAAAAATTCACAATGTAACTAAATAAATTGGTACGTTGCGGTGAAGCGTATGATGTCGCCCTATTTGTTTAAATTTTACTACTGAAATAATTTGCTCTTTGGTTTGTCTGTACCTCTCTTCACCCATTGCAAATATGACAACGGATACCACTCGTTAGTAGCAGGTTCCTAGTTATAATTTTAAAGTCTACATCCCAGCAGCTCACAAGCTACATAGCCAGCCTTGTCCGGAAAAGCACCATACACGTTTCGCCGTATTGGGGATCATTAATGGTGCACATCCTCCTCTGTTCCCTACTGGGGACCTAAACCATGACCGCTAGAGACTGATGCCAACTAGCCAACAGCCTAAGCCACTGAGCCTCGGAGGATGTTGGCTGGTTGGGCTATACAATTTGCAAGCTAATTGGAAGATAGGCCGTGCTGTATCCCAGTTAGCTTGCCAAATATGTAGCCCAGCCAAAGTCACCCATCGCTCAGTAGCTAGGCGGCTGGCTAGTTAGCATCGGCCTCTAGCGGTCACTGGTTCAATCCCAAGTAGGTGACCGAAGGGACACGCACCATTGACTAGGCATACTTCAAACTTACGACTAAAATCTTGATGCTCGAGTGTAATAGCTAACTTTAAAAGCACAACGGATCCTTGGCATAGTTTAAACTGTGAAATTGTCTAAATGCTGTTATTTGGATATATTTAACGAAGTATGCATTTATATTTTATTATCACCTGCACCCTGCGACGTCTTGTTGTGGCTCAGTGTGGTTACACCATATATAAAAAGAGAAAGAATAATCGCCCATTGTATTGGATTTGGTTCCGAAATGCTCGCCGGTATGCAATATTTTGTGGTACCGTTGTCTGTGCCTGTTGTCCGTGTCTGAGATTGTTAAGTTTGCGAACTTCCAAACACACAGGAAAAAACTGCCAATGTGAGAAACAATGAGCGTCTAGATCTAAAGCGCACCATGCAGAAGATTGGCGCTGAAATTAGAAGATAGTTATTGTAAACGCCAATGGATATAGGACTTGCATTCTTCTAAATGGAGACTGCATATCTGTTGGTATCATAGGTAAGCGAGGAATAGTGAAATCTTCACATTTATAAAGTTCTCTCAAGGTTTCTGTTCTTACCAGGTTACTGAGTAATCATGCTAATACAAGCTGATTGTCCTGGCAACGATTTTACCTGGCGGAAATTTGCAACCTATTTTTGGCGCGCTGATTATAAATTGCGCTACGCGCATGTATCCAAGGCAGCTCCAATGAATTCAAAATATTCTTTTGGATAATTACTCACAACCACTCTTTCCACAATGGTTTCCACGGACGTGTAGGTGAATGCCTACCTTTGAATCTTGGACTGAATAATATTGTTAAGGTCATCAAATTCCCTGTTCTTGGCCGCAAGAATAGCTCGTTCACACAACCAATCGTGATTCCTTTAATCACTTTGAAGGTTGGAGTATGTTTTTAAACCTACTCTTGTTTGATGTCACTAAATTGCAGAAGTTATAGGGCAATGTAATCCTTCCTGAAATGAAAACATCGTGCAAATTTCCGTCTTATGTATACGAGGAATACAAAACGTTTTGTCTCCCAACATTATTTGCCTTGCCGTCGTTCACAACGCTAGAATGAACATATTCTTTAGACCATATATTGATTTGTTTCAGGCGGATTAATTTCAAAATATCTGTTTCGATTTTTGCATAAGTTGGACAATACATTGGTGAAGCAAATGACGGTATTTCAAAGTGCGGGTGTCATCATTCTCTCAAAGCATTTATTGATAGAAACAAAAGTGCATTGATTATATTTCTTATTTGTTTATTGGCCACTGCAGTGATATCCAGCGGCACCATCCCTAAATTATTTTGAGATTGCAGGGCATCGTAGTACCTAGAGGTTTTCTAGGTTGAGGTTCATTTCCCACTACAACAGTTGCAACTTCCTCCAATGCTCGACAATTACAATCGCTGCAAATTTTCCGCAGCAAGCGTTTGCCAACAAGAATAACATTTTGTCTTAATCATATGTCCGCAAATGTTTCGAATAAACACATAAAAGTGATTTTCGGAGGTAATTTATGCATTTGTGAAGCGATGGACATTTTAATGCTCATAGGAATTGAGCAGTATGCATTTCATTCATGATGGATATCACCTACGAAACACACTTGTAGCAATTAATATGGACCTCCTGGCAACAGATGCATGGATTCAGCTTGGTGAGGATTTTTTCCTAAAATATTCCAAGTGACCATAAATTGAGTTGTGAAAAGGCTTGAGTAGGTCAACGTCGTTTAAAAGCATGATTTGTATTTTGTGATTTTAGTCAAGGAATGATTTAATTCTCTGGTATATCCGATGAGCAATATTTTGAAAGCTCTGGCGGATCTCCAAGTAAAAGGTGTTTAACTTTTCCGACGGCACAAAATAGTCTTATCGATTCTTCCAAAAAATATCATAGCCTCAAAATGCGAGCAGTTTTCAGACATATGACCGATGAGAATATGGTGTTTGAAACCATAATCATCAGCTGGGTTGCACCGGAATGTAAGACGATCATATTCGCGTGCTTGCAGAGCACGGAGCAGTTTTTGAATTTGATCTACTGTTTCCGTTGCCGTCATTCAACCAGTCTTGGTTTGTCGTTTACATTCTATTGAGAACGAAATATATATCAATATCTTGAACGGCAAATATGTGCTTGAGACCGTGCATACCTAAATCTGGCTACACGTTACATTGCCGCTTTCTCGTCACGTATCTGAGCCACTGCTAACTTGATTTCCTTGTTCGCTGATGTCCGTCGTTCCGCACTTAGATTTGCTTGTACTCTTCACAATGCTTATGCTCAGCGACTACGACGACGAAGAACTAAACTAGAGATTTTGCTATCCATTATCTGTGTGATCTAAAGTAGATGTATTGCAATGAAAAACAAAAGAAGTGCAAAGAAACTAACAAAATAACAAATACTTGTAAATGGATAAACGTGAAGCAAAAATAAGTCAACAAATTAAAAGCAATAACCACATCATATTCTTAGATAGAGCAAGGGCGAACGAAGTTTAGACTATAGTAAACGATGTGGTTCAAATCCCACGAAATGTTGCGCGCTGTAGATGAGGATTATGGCCATGAACCAAAAGAAAATATCAAAATGCACCTACACATAATTAAGGTAAATAAAACGAAATAAAAATAGGAAAATTTTGTCCCCGTAATGTTGAAATTGAGTGGCAGAATTGGCATTTACACCATAATGGATACGTAGAAGCCAGATCGTATTCAAGTGAAACGTTGGGACAAATTTTCGCTGCAATCACTTAAAAACTTTTCGATGTTTCTGTTTAGGCGCAAACAAATACGTTTGGAGGCATTCACTCCGGAATTGCCAGTCACAGCGGCCCCCTGTAGGAGAGGCACATTTCGTATACGCCTAGATAGGAATCACAGGTGGCTTGCGATGCACCACCCACATCACTAACCTCACACCCCATATCCGGTGTTAACCCGAAGGAATAACACATGGGGGCATGTGGATGGGAGCCGCGTTTCATTAACGGAGCCATCCCACACTCCTTCAACATGCACAGCACTAGCATTCCAGCTAATCTAGTTGCGGAATCATGCGTACCAGACATACACACGGCTGTGGATGGGCCTCGGTCCGCTCCAAACTGGGTGAGTGGAACCACTCTGTGAGCCTAGCACGGGCACGAGGACCGTGCGCTTTGTCCCCCCCCCCAGCAAAGTTACGTTTCCCCTAGAGCTAGTATTTGACGAGATGAAGCGTAATAAACTGGTAGGCGCCTTGCCAACATGCACATAAAGTGTAACCACACCAAGTTTATCAATCAATAGCATACATGTTAAATATGAACAGCTCAACACGCAGTTACACACGCACAAACGAAATGCAACGATTGGGTAAAATACGTTCAACATCAATTGCGTTATTGAATCGGGGGCAGCGAAAATACCAGGCCCTGCGCTGATGAATAATGAATACTGTATTGTGGAAGCAAGTATAAATCTGGATCTGTACTACTCCATCGAAATATGATCAAATACGTTAAAAATGCCAATCATGTCATACCAATAATCTGGTTTTTCAAGTTTTAATATGATGTCGTTAAAAATCGCTTAATCCGCAGTCGTTTAGGAGTCAATATTGTACGATGCTGTGGATAAGCTTCCTCCGAAGTTAACATTGTACTCGTGTATGTGTGTGATGAATGCTTACGCAACTGGAGCAGTGATCTTAGCATGAAGAAATCGCCTACTTGTGAAATTGCCTAGGTCGACTCGCAACCAGCCTTTCGCACCTGTCCTTGTACGGCATGCCTCGCAAACTGGGTATGAGCCTGGCAACAGTGTGTTGAACCTGTTACATCTGCGCATAACCAAAGCGGTCGGGCGATAGGCGGGTTAGCCAAACGTTAGCATTGGTCTGCTGATGGAGAAGAAGGGGTAAGTGGCCACACCTTCCGACCAGATGCATTAACTTTGTTTGAGTGCCTATAACATGCGCAGTCCGTTACTAAATAGCCTGATCTTTTTGTCAACGGAATTCAAGTCGCAAGGCGAGAGTACTCCAAGGTCCTCCATGGATGGTGTGGGCTATAGCAGTTGGCCGTCGTGTCTGTAGTTTCCGACATCCCCAACCTTCCCCAGGTTCTTGAATACCTCCTTGAATGGGTTGAGTGGGTGGCGGATTTTCGCAGACTACATGGAGAGATGGGTTAGATCATATTGAAGTAAGTACCAGCAGCCGGATATACTTATCACTATTTTTATGTGCAATCCGTCTGTAAACAGCGTACACGGTGGCCGAAATAGCTGAGGTAGGTACTTGATATTAATCGGTAATTATGTAGGCCCCAGCGCCGTGGCTTGGAGTGTGCCACTTTTCGAAGGCTAGGTGCTTGTCAAGTTGTAACCTCTAATTTCCTCCAACTAGGAAGTCCTAGAACCACTGGAGCAGAGATCTAGCAAAACAGCACGCCTTGGGCATAAGAGAGAGAACTGTGGATTTCACCTAGTCGAACGCTTTGCTAAAATGGATGTTGATCACGTCGACAGATTTCTCCTTGTTTACGGGTTGCAACCAATCTTGCCTCGTCGCCAGCAATCTGGTAATACACGAAGGACTTAGCATAAAATCGGACTGTGTGGGCGCCAAATATTTTGACCGGAACAGCTGTAACAAACGCCACTTCAAACTTTCTCTTCCACCTTGGCCAAACTAGGTGTACTACTAATCGGCCTGTAGTTGTCTACTTTTCGGGGGTCACCGCCTTTCGGAGTTGGCTTTACCACTGATTATTTCCAGTTAAGCAACAATCTACCCTCGCACGTAGACCTATTACACAGGACAGTTATGGCCATCGACAGGATGGCTGGTAAGGACTTGAGAATCAGGGAGTGGAACAAGTCAGTCCCAGCTGGCTCGGTGACGTTAAGATTGTCGAGTAGCTGACGCACCTTTTCAACGCTTCAATCCAGCCTCTCGAGTTAGGTAAGGGTGGTGAACGTCGAACTCTCTACAGTCACCTGGTTACAGGCAAACACAGAAACATAGTGCCCAGTCAAGACGGACGCACACTCGTTGCTAGAGGTTGGGGGCTGTCCGTGCGCGTCCTCTTTCACTTGTAAGTCAACTGCCGGCATAAGACGCCGCTCAGACTATGTAGCTATTCTCTCCTAGATGGATGTGGCGCTTGCATGCTGCTTTTCGAAAAACCGGCCCTTACACTTTTTCACATTATTGCAGACGTTTCGCTGCAGTTCATATTCGTCGAGCGAGCCAGAGATAAGGTCGAACCAATGGGGTTTGATTGGTCCGACTTTCCAACATACGAGAGGCACAAATTGGTTGCAAAAGTATTCTGTTCTTTTCTTTCTAACTAGGCAGCAAACTTTAGCAGATGAGGAATGCGAAGGAAACCAATCCACTTGGTTCGCAGATCGAATAATGCTGTCGAGATCCTTCTTCTAAGAAATGTAATGTGGTTGCAGCGGCAGCTTTATGCAAGCATAAGAATTGCGTGGCCACTTTTGAAAGGCGCCATAATATCCAAATTTAATACACAGGTTCTTCACGCTTGGTTAATATTATGTCTAAGCAACATGGAGCTGAGCGCGTAGCCACGCCGAGGTTTTAAGTCGCTTTAGTTTTAAGCGCCATATCAACGAATTTTGCTTTCCCCTCACAATAACCAGTGAGAACTACAACTTCAGGCCAGCGTATTTGAGGACAATTAAAATCGTCTATGATTTGAAAATGACGGCCACTCATGTAGTATAATGAATGCGGCAGCCAATCCAACCAACGGCTCAGGAGACCTCGACAGAATACACCCTCGATCAGCTCCCCGTGCCTAAGATGGACGTAACAAAACATTTGCTCACAAACGCTGTCTTCGATTCAGTGAGTGTACACGAGTCACTCAGACAGAGAAGACCGGATGTTGAGCAAGTCGCCACCGTTGGCATTGGATAACCTGTCAAAGTGGAAGCGTAAGTATCCACCAAGTTAACTTCCTAGGTGAATACTTCAACATTCCCATACATCTTTGCGAGTCCCATTACATATGGCCGCTCGAAAGAAACAAAACCACACAGCGTATCACGCAGGCGTTGATGAACGCGGCACACAGACTGTGGTATGAACTACCGAGCGTGCCTGAAGATTGAGCGACAGGTTTTTCAAAATTTGCGTTCGTTTTCTAACCATCTGAAAAATTGTAATACGTATCATTATTTCGCGCTCGCCAGTTGGCCGCTTAACTCCATGATGACACAGCTGAGATGCTCCTGTTCAGCTAAATTGGTATCCTGGCGAATGAGCATCCTATCGCCTACTAATAAGCCGAAAAGCTGATATATTCGCTTTGGATTCATCAGCAGATGATCTATCTAGGTGGGACTTTCTCAGCAGTGACTTGCTGAGGCGGATGACTTGCACCACATTCATTCCGTCCTCATGCACATCAAAGAGCTTAACAACCATGCTCGGTAAAATTTCTACGTCAAGCTCATAGCGTGACTGATAATCTGGATAGTCAGAACAGCTTTGATAGCCATTTTTCTTTCAAATAAGTTCATGCTGGAGAAAGAGGGAATTTGATTTTTCGTTGACCTAGGCAGTTGTTAGCCAGTAACAGGAGACATTTATTCGTTTCTCATCTTCTTCAGAATTTGTGTTTTCCATCATTTCTCATGTATTGAACATTCGCCTGCGTTATTAGAGCTATCCGAGTTGCGTCAGTAGATCATTAGCCTCAGCTGGTGATGCGGCACAGGAAACGTAATTTGTCAGAGGAAGGCTGTATTAAACTTTGGATGCACGCTAATAGAGTTGAGGGAGGGTAAGGCTACAACTGTTCACAGTTAAAACTTGTTGGTCGTGATGTGCATTAGTAGACGTTATAGATAGTTCTAGCTTACATTGACTGCAACCATCGTTGCACAAAACTTCTGTGACATCATGTAGAATGGAATGCAGATTACGATAGGTATCGGCAGGTAGTCCAACACATGAAATATAAAATCTAGCACAGCAATCCAAACAAGTAAGAGAATGCATCGTGTAGCCAACGAAAGTGATTCAATAAGTATTTTTGAAAAATGTCGCAAAACTGACGTAAAATTGTAGATTAACTTTTGCCGTGGTACGATACTACACAAATAAGATCTAGAAGTTGTAGATTCAGAAATGAAAGTGAATGATTGCAAAATTTCAACTCAGAAAAGTAGGCTTCGTGCACCCGTGTAGGTGCATCTTCAGCATGTTACACCCTCACGGAGGATGGTGAAGTAAATGCAATTGCTGTTTTAAAAATGTCTGAAAAAAATTGTCTACACAAGCAATCGAGCAAATAATTTCGCGTCATGCTGATAGCTTTGGTTGGCTAAGCGAACAAGCGGGATAGTTACGGTAGAACGTAATTGCATTTAGTCAAGGTACGAGAAAATAGAACCTCTAATTTAAAACTGGTAGAGGAAATACCTAGTGTTTTTGGTCGACCACAATGTAGTGGATGAACATGGTCTTTAAGAATTTTGCAGGAATACTGGTACAAGCGTCCAGTTGCTTGTTGACAAGAAAATCCACAGATGACTCACTAAGCAATCTGCTGCATCTGAAAATAACATTTTCTGGTTCCTACGATCAATATGTAATCATTTATGAGTAAATTATGGAAGCTTACAGAGGAACATAGAGTCAGCGCTGCAGTATCCATGCAGTCACAAGTCCAAGAATCATTTCACGGTATACTGGAATTCCTTTAAGTCGAAAAGCACAATATGATTTGTTGTAATCCCTCTCGCAAAAAGTTGGTTGAACAGGATTGATCTTTCTACTCTCCAAAAGTTCCATGTATAGTCTAGAAAGGAAAGGCGTACTGCAAAACATTTTTCATCTAGCGCAGTTGCTACAGAATGCACACCATGTGAACAGCATCCAGTGTGGAGCAGCCATGTCTGTGAGCGCACTAAAATATATCCCCTGCATCTACGGTTGTGAATATCTGAGGAGCATACAGTTTCTCGATGATCGGCAACATCACAGATGTACATGCGATAGGACGATACTTGGGGGAGTACTTCTTGGGCGTAGACGTTATCCTTACAGATTTTATATGTTGGGGGTTTTGGCATCTATAAGAAATTAGTAGACAATTGCGCTCAGGGTATCGCAAGATAATCTACACCTTGCTTTAAGACGAGTGATAATAATGCGTCGGGACCAGTAGGTTCATTTAAATACAATTACGTTTTCGGCAAACATTAAGCCTGTCTAAGGTAATTACCGGACCTTTATTGACGAAGAGGGGCAAGGAAAATGTGTCCTGTTGAGAAGAACAGAACTCAGTGTTGAAGTTGTTCACATCCACTTTATCCTTGCGCTGACGGGAAGTTTGGCCACTTAGGTGTTTCAAAAGTCTCCAAAGATCGCGACAATTGTGAAAGCACAACACTGTCTGGAGGTAGAAACGCTTTGACATTTTATCTCAGATTTGGATGCCAAAAGGAGCCTTTTAATTTGTGCATTCTCTTGAATTTATATACTTCCCTATCTCTCTCCTAACTTGCTTCATAAACGGCGAAGAAAATGTAGATATCCAAAGGTAAATGATTTCAACAGGGCAGTACAAATTGGAGCAGAATATAATATATTAATTCAAGTGGTCGTACTCCATAAAGTAACTTTTGTCCATAAAATTAGAAGCGTTTGTTGAATCCAACGTGGTTTGGAGTTTCGCGATATTTTCTGCCGAGCAGTTTCATCATCCGTCTGTTTTGTGTGGCTTTTTATTAAACCGACAGATTTGAATTTTTAGTACATCACTGGGCAAACCAACAAAATGCAGTAGTCTGCATTGCCTTATTGCAAACACAACTGTTTTACTTGTAAATACCAAAGAATTGCAATATGTCAATAAATCCACAAGAGGTTATAAGGGAAAACGCATCCAAGGAATAAACAACCGCGGTTGCTAATCGCAGACAGATGTGGACAACATATTTCGCTTACTAGCCTCCTCTTAGATATTAGCGCAAGGTGTGGACACTAGTGGCTTACTAAACAGCTTGGGTTCGACAATTGCGACCGCCTGTGCTGCAATACGGTGCAGTCAACCTAGATAGGCTATTCACCATCAGCGCCTGTCGCTTCCTCAACCAAGTTACTTTTCCGCATACGATATGGATTTTTCATGCACTGGGCAACCTCCCAATTGATATAGAACAATGGTTTATTACGGGTAAAAATGCATTGCTTAACTAGTCCCTTGGGACAGAAATTATTGCGAAAAGTGAATTGCATGTTAAAGTGAAAAGGGTTTTGGTGGACTTACCATAGACTTATGTAGAATAGCGAACATGTTCGCGTATTAAACGTATAAATCCATAAATCCATTGATTGGGAGTTTGACAAGGCACCGTTTGATTGCGTTTTGTAGCGCATGGCTAACAAGTCATAAAATAAAATGCAAATGAGAGAGTGCATCGTCAACTCGTTTCTTAAATATTGCCAGATTGGGAGCAGAGAAGGCATAATTAATGAGGTCGTTCTTAGGCTGGCACACGCGAAGGGAAACAAAATTTCTACGACATTCAAGACGGCTATATTGTATTTTTAGTTTCAGAGGATGACCTTTTAGGTTGGTGTTGTGGTTCAATTCCAGAAGCGGACGGCGAATGTGGTTTAGGTTCTCCAGAATCTGGCAAGCCATTATGAGATCCCCCGGCAAAGGCCCAGCTCGATTACTGTACATTATTAGAGTTCAGTCTAAGCTGATAGGGCAGATGAAAGAGGACCCTGACGTCCTTGTTTGCCCTTCGTTAAGGAGCCTCGAGCGCAAAAAGATCAAGTTTTTGCCACGACTGCCACCACTGAATAGCATTTTCCAAGTGCGTTCGCACGTAGACGTTAAGCATTTAGGGTAAGATTGAGGGTTCAAATGGATCGAAGGCTCCGAGAAGAAGACCAGCGTTTTGATTGCCGATTCTCGTCGCCATCTCTGCTTGTTTTGAACACCCGAGATCTTCCTGTACCAATACACTCAGGTCACGCTCATTAGAGACCTTAACAAAGGTGTGGTCTCCAAGCTAGTAAGCGCATGCTGGTTGGTGATGCAAATGGATCACCTTGCACTTAGCTATGTTCCATTGCAGCACGTTCCTCATTGACCATTCATAAATGCAATCTAGGTCATGTTTGAGTAATCGTGATCTGGATTGTCACTAATCGCCCGCCATACCTTGACGTCAACGGCGAAAATGAAGAAGTTTGAGGAGATAACTCTTGGCAGGTCGTTGATAAACACTAGGAGCAAGCGCGGTCCCAGCACTGAGCATCGTGGTACACCATGTTTCACCTCAATTGGGTTAGAGAATGATCCCCTAACACGTACTTGAAGCTTCCGTTAGTGAAGCAAACTGCCAATCCACCCAAGTACGGGATCTCCGAATCCTTAGCTCTGTAGCCGTTGAAGTAAAACGCGGTGATCAAGGCGGTCGAAAGCTTTAGAGAAGTTCAGATAGATGACGTCAACCCTAACCCCTTCATCCTCCACTTCCGTCCAAAAATCTTGTGCAAACTGTATTATGGTGGTGCATGACCGGGGTTGACGAAAGTAATGGTGCTCCGGTACCAAGAGGTTGCACTTTTCAAAGTAGTCAAATAACGTCTCACCCAAGACTGCTACCAAGAACTTTGCGAGCACGGAGAGGGGAGCCACTGGGAGAGAGCTGGCGGGATCTGAACGGCTAACGCCTTTAAGATGTGGAGAGAAAATGCCAAGAATACACATAGTGGGCACTGGTTGATCGTCACAGCAATATGGGCGATGGACGTTTGGTCTATAGTTGTGCGATTGGATTTTGACGCGCAATCTCAATGTAATGGACTGTGATTCACATTGAAGTGAACCTTAGTCACGGTGATCTCTATGACCGTACTCAAAGCAGATGGAAATTGGGTGTTGCCCAAAAGAAAACACTGCACAACCAAGACGCGTTTTAATGTAATTTCATCTCATCTGGTGGAGACAGCAGGCCTTGATCCCGCGACACTTGGGATAGTAGACGAAACCTTCACCCCTTTGGCAACCGGGTCACGGTAGGCAACGTTTGGCACAACAGAAATGACTAATTGGAGGGTCAAGTTCGGACTACACGTTGTGTGATTGGATTGCGACGCGCAATCTCCATGTGATGGACTGCGGTTCACATTGAAGATAACCCTAGTCACCGCGATCTCTGGGACCGTACTCAAACAGATGGAAATCGGGTGTTACCCACCTGAAAACACTGCACAACCACGACGAGTTTCGATATAATTTCATCTCATCAGGGGGAGACAGCAGCCATCGATCCCTAGACAAATTGTGTAGTATTCGAAACCTTCGTTCACTCAACCTGTTGTCCCAAATTGTATTCCATCTAGTCACTTCCCTTTCTGCGGAACGTTGCCCACTTTACCCGTTAGCCAAAAAGGTAGAGGTTTCGGCTACTACTCGAATGGTCGAGTGATGCATGCTGACTGTCTCCACCTGATGAGATGAAATTACATCGAAACGCTTGGTGGATGTGCTGTTCTTTCCAGTGGGCAACACTTAATTCCTCTCTGGTTTGAGTACGGTCCCAGAGATGGCAATGATTAATGTTCAATTCAATGTGAACCACAGTCCATTACATTGAGATTGCGCGTCGCAATCCAAACACAAAATGTGTAGTCCATATTTTACCTTCACTTAATCATTTACCGTTGTGCGAAGAGTTGCCCACCGTGACCCGGTAGCCAAATGGGTAGAGGAATCGGCTACTACCCCAATTGTCGAGGGATCGGGGCCTGTTTTCTCCCCCTGATGAGATGAAATTTGATCGAAAAGCGTCTTGGTTGTACAGTGTTTTCTTGTGGGCAACACTTACTTTCTCTCTGCATTGAGTACGGTCCCAGCGATCGCCCTGACTTAAGTTCACTTCAATATGAATCACAGTCCATCACATTGAGATTGCCCGTCGCAACCAATTCACACAACGTGCAGTCCAAACTGGACCGTCCGGTTAGTCAGTTACCGTTGTGCGAAGCATTGCGCACCTTGACCGGTCGACAAATGGGTAGAGGTTTCGGCTACTAATTCCATGGTCGAGGGATCGAGGCCAGCTGTCTCCACTTGATGAGATGAATTTACACTTAATCGCGTCGTGGTTGTGCAGTGTTTCAGGTGGGCAAAACTCAATTTCTATTACTTTTACTTGCTCTGTTATACAGTATTCAGTACTTATATTTGGATCTGATGTTAACTCGCTGGCTAATAAATGGGAACCTTAAAATCAATTAGTTAAAATGTTGAATATGCTCCTTGTTTTCAAAGCAGTGATGTCTTAGGGGACGAAAATCTTTGTGTCGTTGGTTCTTCCGAAAGCCCGTTATCTACCTTTGAATCCCGGTCATATAATTTCAACCTGATATTGAAATTGTTTCATAAAGCGGGCTATCTTGTTAGACGTGTAGCCTGAGTGGAACTCCAAGAAAAGCTAATCAAATGAAGGACACCGGATAGAGGTTACCTGAGGTTATTGCACAGTAAATGCTGTAGAGTCAGAATTTAAAAATGGGGATTAATGTCGCTATGCAAACAAACCGACGTGGTTTCCTTGTCTGCAATCTGGCTGTCATCCACTGACCAGTCATCGATTGGAACGCCCCGCGCAACAGGTTGATAGGGTAATGGTTTTGCTTATAACCGAAATATTCATTCATTCATCATTCATTATACACATCAGCTAGAGGTGGGAAAAACACCTCCGCTATTGTGCCGCAATACATGAAGGAAATACATACATACATACAATACAATACACAAAGGAGAAGTAGATACAACAGTTGCATGCCAGCTGAGCTACCAGCAACGGATAGGCATCGTTCCGGTAGGCTTCCAGCTAGCTACTAGGCAAAAAGAAAAAAAATATGTTTTACCCTAGGAAATGAGATCGTAGATGGATGGGGAGGCTAAAAGGGATGGGGAGGGACAAAGAAACTCACAGCATGAACGCCACTGAGGTCGGCTCCTTGCCATGTCAGCAAGTGTATCTAGCCAAACGTGTTCACCGTCTTTTGGACCCCAACCAGGGAGCCGTGAAGCTCCAACCGAGGCTAGCTCCGAGGTGAGGGACTTCATTCCCCTGGACCAAGTCATCGCTTGGCCACCTCTCCTCTTCTTCCACCCACATCCCCGGTGAGCAAACAACGCACGTCGAGGGAGTCGGTGGGCTGGCATGCGTAACACGTGGCCGAGCCATCGGAGTCTGGTGCGGGAAATAACGGTGCTGAGCGGTTCAGATCCTTTTCCTGGGCCGTAAACAATGCGTCGAACACGCTCGTTACTCACGCGGTGTTCCCACCATATGTGAGCCAAACTGCGAAGGCACCGATGGTCGAACGTAACTAGCCTCTTCATGTCCGCCGATCTTATGGGCCAGGTTTCGCAACCGTACAGTAAGGTCGAACGTACCGCTGCATTGTACACTCTACCCTTCAGGGCGAGAGTGATGTCGCGCCGCCGCCAAATGTGGCGAAGGTTAGCAAAAGCACTTCGAGCTTTCGCTATACGGTTCGTGATCTCGTCTTCGATCCCAAGGGCGCTGATACAACTTCCCAGGTAACCGAAATATTGAACACTGGGATGCTCCTTCTTCTATGGCAAAATCATATGTTTATATTGTTTCATGTTTATTTGGTGGCTGTGTGTAACGCAGCTCGGCTCCTTCACGATAGTGGAGGATAGGGATTTCAGCAAATTTTAAGCCGCCAGCTATCATTGCGCTGCCGTTTGTGGTGCTTTATAACTTGAACTTCCTACATACAGAGGGAACGTATTCCGACAAATCGACAGGTATCTGGAATGAGAATTGTGAAATTCTGTGCACGCGAATGCTTTCTTTCGACCAGAAATCGCTTTGGAACTATCTCCTCTACTTAGATGTTTTGAGTACTAGACATGGCCTCATAACAGTGGTGTAATCGGAGGCTACCTAAGGTAGGAGCATTAACTCTGTTCATACCTTTGATCGAATGCGTAAAACAACATGAGGAGGTTTGAGTGATTTTTTATTAATTACTTGCGGGACTGGTTCTTTCAGCACCACGGGGTTGCGGCTGAGGAACAGGCCAAGTTAGAATAAAATAATTCTATGCTTATGCATAATCTCGTGCAAATGCCTGTGCCTTAAAATAAAAGAATAATCCCTGCCTGTTAGGAGAGGGAATTGCTCGGCGCTTTCAGAGGCGTATCAAACGATGCGAAAAGTTTCAACAATTCGGGGCCCTTGACCGTTGTTTTATTAAAAACCGGTTTCAAGCGTTCGAATTAAAGACGCGAGCGAAATATTGCTGTGAGCTCAGGTTAGCTCAGAACATAACAAAAATCCGTAGTTGTATTATAGCTATGAACATTACAATGGTATCGCGTTGGAGAAAATTGGTAACCTGAATAGGGAGAGTGGTTTTAAGGCTTGGAAAGATGCAGCGAATGGGTGGTGTTATTGCGTGTTGTTCAAAATTTGCACAGTGCGGACCATGACTGTGCCGTCCCCTCGTAGTCTATTGAGTGAAAATGAAATGCGGGTTGTTGTAATCAACACTAAAATGATGTTTGGGTTGCTGACTGGTTTAAACCCTTATAACTCAGCAGAGCCTGACATGGTTCATTCTGCGATGTTCCAACAGCTTACTGATATTCTACACTATCACGTCTTGTATCTTCTCAAGCGTTAGCTACAGAAAAAGCAACTGCAAATGGATGACGGTGGTATCATTTCGAAAGGGAATGCATATTTGTGCCACAAAATTATGAACGTGTCTGTCTGACAACTGCTCTGCTTAACTGCCTGACAATGCTTATTCGACACCGGAGTTACAAGCACTTGGATTTTAACGACTTACTCGGAGCGGACCAGCATGACTTTATTAAAAGAACTCATGTCTTACCAACCTGTTTTTATATTTGGACGACAATTTGGTACGTTTTTTACGGGGTTCCATTGGTGGTCTGCTACCTGGACTTCAGGAAAGCACGAATCAGTAAATCGCCGATTTTACGGGAGATGATGACTTGGTTTCCGGAACTGCCCTGTGGTAACCAGTTTAATATCAAAGTTGGGGAAGACAAATCTAGCATGCTCACTGTTGATTGCAAGTTCTTCCGGGATTCGGTGCAAGGATCGGTGTCATTCCATGTGTTCAAAAATGAATTTGCTCTAATTCTTGTGGGCAACTGTCGTTGTTTTACGGCTATGTAAATGTGGTCAATGGAGGTACTAGTAATACGTTGTCCATCGACCTGGCTACGGTAGTGAAGTGGTCCGTATTACAAAATTCTTCAATGAATGCCAATACATGTCAAATTTTGACATGAAATAAGTAAGGAATTGCGGTGCATTATGGATAGCTTCAATCCATCAGCTCAGTGCCAGTATGTGACTAAGAGGAAAGGGCAGGATAACTTTCGCCTCAGGTGAGCAATCCGCAGTAGTAGACAAGAGATCTAGCTATCTTTAAACATGACAACTACAATATTATGATCAGGCTCGGGCATCGTATCTTTGAAAGAATGCCGCTTTCTCTGAAAAATTAAAATGCCTGACACACAGACGATTGAAGGCTAGTGTGAAAAGGGGTATGCTGGCGTACAAATTGTTAAGCCTTGTTCTCAGTGGAATGTTGCAGTACGAATGAAGAGCAGATAGAAAAGTTTAAGATTTTCAATGGGAACAGAGCCATTTATAATACAAACATCTTGGACCTAGCTACTTCAGACAACATGCGGGACAACAACTGAAACTCATGTCAAAATTGTATATCTGGACAAAAATTTCTACGAACCACTTCGAACGTATTTTGAATTCGTTTCGCCATGCACTTATTTAATGCAATAATTGGATACCTTTTAAAGAGGCCAGTAATTGTGTTTGTCGCTCTGTTTCCATAACTGCACTGAGGTTAATGAATGTTGCACCAAATTGCCGGTGGTCGGTGGGATGTCTTTGTTAGGTTCATGATCTTATGAGGGATTGATTAGATTCCTTTTGTTTATGCTTACAAAAGTAAGTAAGCTTGAACGGGAAGCTCGTAGAAAGATTATAAGTTCCGTCCCGTGCGACCTGGTGTGAACAAACCATGTATCTTTAATAGTGGAGTGACGTACGGTAAGGCATTTGATCCCAAACGTTTGTTATGCATCAAGTAAATCATCTCCATCAGGCAAACTGAAAAACTATTTGTATGCAGGTGACTTTTTGGTATTTACACGTTCCCAAACTTGTATTTTACGTCTAAAATATCTGATACAAAAAGTGATTTGAACACTATCAGTAGGTTAGCTGCAATGTGACAGCTGATGTATTAAACGTATTAGCGTTTTATCCTGTCTTATAGATATCACATAGAAGCAGGATTATTCAAAGTTCCTGAAGGCCATTGCATATTTGCATCTAGTCTTCACAAAGCGTATCCTTGACTACTCAGCTTTCGCTATAGAGGTAGATCTACTCTGTTGCACCATGAGCCTTTATGGTTGAGAGGACTGCGTTCAAATGTGCTCTTCCTCAATTATCTCTTATGGCAAAAAGCGTAAGTTAAAGTGCAAACGTAAATTTCGAATAAACGTCATCCATACTAATTGAGAAACGGAATGATTAACCACACTACCCATCTTTATAATAACACCAGGTAAAAGTGTTTACCAGCGCAGATTCGGCAACATGTTGAATAAGCTGTCTAACTAAAACTGATATACAAAGTATTTGTGCATGCTCAAATGCAAGAATTTTTATATTTCGTCTGTATGTATGAACACATTAATCACGTTTAAACGGAAGATGAAAACTGTTTGTTGATTGACTTGTAACGTCCGCAAATAGCCTGCTTATATTTTTCTGCGTAAGGGTTCATATTTCATCTCTTCAACACTTAAACTCCAACGAGCTCGCTACACTTGTACTTAGGACAGATGCTTCAAATACCGCTGTTGGGGCCGTTTTGCAACAGTTGGACGGCGATGAATTTCAACTGCTTTTCTTTATCTTCCGCAAACTGCAACATGCTCAAGTCAGGTATAGTATCGTTGATCGTGAACTATTCGTCATGTACGTAAAGCGTGAAACATTTTCTTCGCCTCCTGGATGGATGAGATTTCATCAACCGAAATGATCTCCCATCACTGGTGTATGAATTCCACCCTATTTCCGACCGTTACTCACCGAGGGAAACTCGATATCTGGACTATCTCTCACAGTTCTGTATCGACGTCCGTTACCTGTTGCTGATACGCTATCGCGTTCTCAAATGCACCAGCTGTCACCGGCACTCTTCGACCTGGAGAAAATATCCACTGCTCAAGACAATGATGATGAACTTGTCCAGAGTCGATCAAACGCCTTAATATAGTTCTTGTATTTATGTGTGCTTAACTCTGATATGATTTTGCTGTGAGCTTTCAACCGGTAAGCACCGGCCCTTTGCTCCAAAGTCCTTTTGTGGAATCATTTTTAAATCATATTCATGGACGATCACATCCGAGTGTTCAATCTAACGTGACGCTCATCAAGGCCCAAATAATTTGGTATAATTGCGTCATGGTACCGGACATTTGGCTAAACATTGTCTTAGTTGTAAGGTAAGCAAAGTGCATCGTCATACTAGCAGTAACCCGGGTACGTTTTCATTTGCTGACTTTCGTTTCAGACACGCGCAGGTGGATGTAGTTGGGCCGTTGACCTCTTTAGACGGTTTCATTGATATGTTGACATATGCTAACCGTTTTACCAGTTGGCCACACACTGATCCTCTGTGGGATACGTCTGCTGAGTCTGTTGCCGTTGCCTTCATTGAATCGTGAATTTCCCTGTTTGACGTTCCAGCCACCATCACCGCAGACAGTGGTACTCATTTCAATTCCTTGCTGTTCAGTTCTTTGAGCCGCTTGATAGTTTGTGTTCGCATATGAAAATCGCCTACCTCTCTCTGCCAATGGCCTCATCAAGCCTATTTATCGACCGCTAAAAGCAGCCATTATGGCTAGTTCCCCTGATTCGTGTTGGCTTAAGCACCACCGTGCCATCCTTCTTGGCATTTGCAACACAATCAAAGGGAACATTTGTGCTGCTCGCAGAAATCTTGTTTGTTAAAACCCAGAATCCACTTGGTGAAATGGTACTAGACTATCACGGCACCGGAGAACTAGATACCACGAAGTATGCTGAACGTCTCAAACAGCATTTTCGACCATTCGATTGATTTTACTTGACCGGAATTAGGTAAAGTGTAAATTCACCCTGATTTCCAAAACTGTTCATTTGTCTTTATCTGCACTGACGCTGGATTAAATGGATCCGTAAAGAGTGATCGCCTTAAATCTGCTTACGTAGAACCAGAATTCGACCACCCTTAACATCTTTGGTATCCTGAGATCATTTTCGACCTTAACTTTTTACCGCCTCACAAATAACTTGCTGTCGCCAATACCTCGAATTCCTTTCGACCTCTATTCACGACCAGTTCAACGAATACATGTTCATGTCTTGCCGTTGCTCACCCGTCCATGCTTGCTCAATACTTTCCGTGGTTCATGCATCCATCGTTCCTTATCAATTCATGCTCTAGTTGGGAGTACTGTGGCGATTGCAGAAAATTCGCTGGTTTCTGCGTATGCCTTGATAATTCGCTGCAGTCCATGTAAAACTTGTTTTACTTAACTACCAATAAACACAACTTATCCTAACTAAACTTCAATTGGTTCTGCCTTTCTTGATGCCAGTGTTATTGTGAAATGTGCGCTCGGCTCTCTGCAAGATTAACGGTTGTAATGTACTTGCGAATACAACAGCATACTCTGTGCTCTGTAATCGTCAGGCGCCGAGAAGAACTAGAAGTTGCTTTTGTGTGTTGAACCTATTCTTTGACTGAGTGGGTATTCTCATATTAAAGGTTTCCCACAGACCTGGCCATATATGAGATCAAGGAATATTGATGGCATACTCATTACGAATGATAATACAGCACAAAATGAATAGTAAATTGTGGTGCTGTTCCAAAATTATTTACGTGCTATTCTTGAACACATCCTATTATGAACAGCAACACAATTCAAACGTACATTATACTGATATTTTCGGGACTGAGTTCAACTACGACAACAAACAATGGGTTTGGGACAAGAATTATCTGCATACTTTATTCGTAAAATGAGCAATATAAAATATTCCTTCTTTAATTCTACCCAGTCCTTCGTCCTTCCAGGAAGCAACAGCTTAGAAATGCACAAAGATTCCATTTCAAGACTCTATGGAATTATCTACTGTATGAATGAGTGCAACGTATGATTAACGTGACAATTCTCACCAATACATTCTTGATTAAAGTTAATTCGAACAGACATTTTTCACTGTTTAACTTTCTTGCGCGGCAACTCGAATATTCGTCGTAACATAATATGCATGCACTTTGGCTAAATATTATGCATAATAATATTTGAACGAACACTTGGAACCAAATTTGTCTATTGTCATATTTGTCTCACTCAAGGCAACGCGGATCAAATAAAGTGCTACTTTAATAAGCGTTTATTTGACGAGATTTAGTAATTTGTTCGCTTATTCCATGTATTATGCCGTTTTGCATCTGGATTAACCTTTCTGTTGTTTGTCGTTTTATCGCTTTAGGCATGCTGATATTTTCCTTGTTTCCACTTGCATGTCTGTTTCATTGTACAACGATATGGATGCACTCCAAATTCCCTCAACTGGCGAAATTAATGCTGCTTACGACAGCGCTAGCTGTGATCTGTTGGCGACATAAGAATATGACGGCATACAATGAGACGACTGCAACAAATGGTACCAACAGCAGCGTGCTTGCCTGACTGTTTATCAATACGAATTTCTGTCCAACAGCGACAGTCTGAATTTTAGCTTCATCAGTTGTTGTGCACACTGGCAATGTCGCCCGGCTTTTCACGGTCCAAACGCCGAAACTGTTGATGCAAGAGTGCAATGGGTGGATCAAACGGTCAACATAGTCGCCCCTGTGGTCAACAACTTGGATCAAAAGTTGAATTTGCTTACGATGGCGCTTGCGGTTCCTAGCGCAGGGGCTCTGCGTGGTCACGATACACCAAACACTGGCACTCAACTTGTGACACTTACCATCGTGTTACCCGTCTCGTTGGCTGTGGACAGCGCCCTTAGCTCTACTATAAACGACGCTGAAATGAGGGTTCGTGAGCCCATTTTGAAAAGCAAAGTAACCTTGGAAATTAAAAACCCCCTTAGCTAAAACTGGAGCATATATTTTCTCGGAATCGGAAAATGTAGTTGCCGTCATTAGTTAAACCGTCTTATGGCTGTGCAGAGTATGAATTTCCCACGCGCGCTACTTGTCAGTTGATGGTGCTGACAATCCGCTGTCACCTAAAAGGCCAGTACTGGAAATTTATTTGATTCCTCTCAATACGACAGCTGGTCACTTGCCACTGCTCTTGCAATCAAAAATATTGGACAGATTAATCTTGTCTGTAATACTTCCAGTGGACTCGATGACCCGAAAATATAGGACGCAGACAATAGTGCGATATACACGTTGCCGTTTCTTCAAGATCTTTTGAAGGGATAGAGAAAGTCCCATCACCAGTGATGAAGCCACCAAGCCTAAGTGTTTCAGTAAAGACACATGGTCTAACCACATTCAGCCTTGGTAATTTTAAATGGATACTAGCGTTGTATTCCGCAACGTTATGGAATCTGCAGCAACTCTTACTGGATAACGGATCCTGGATGACCTCAAGTGCTTCAAGCTGTGCGTTGCCAAGCTGGCGTCACCAAGTGGCTTCCTTAGTGTCACTGTCAAAACGCCAACGAGCCTGGGTAATGATCATTTCGGTCCGCCAAATCAGCGACTCTGACAATTCACATGGTCATTACACCTCGCAGGATTGCGAATCATTATTGCGCTTTGCATTCATACTTAGGGGTAGTAATACCAAGTTCAGCTGGGTTTTCAACTGGCAAATAAGCCATAGTTGGTGGATCGCATCTAACAAATAAAAACACAGGGAAGCGATTGGTGGGAAATGTATCCTTCATGTGGGTATTCAGCTGGTTAGCCGAAAGTCAATTTCCGCACAACATGCAACCATCCTGTTGGGGAAAGACTCAGCGATAGTCGTGCCGAATTCCTACAGGTAGTACTTAGCAACGTGTGCAGGTTAAGGAAAAGGGTGAACGAGTTGGGTCTGATTGTAGACAAAGCACGACCCGGCCTACTTTCTTTCAATAAGACGTCGTTTTCTCCGGAATTTACGGAGGTGTGGCAGGCTTCCCTGGATGCGGTCTGCTGGGAACTGATGGATCTTTGGGGCTTTAAGTCGGAAGTGTTGTACCTATGTAAGCTGTAAATTAGACATTTTGAGGACCTGCACCTTATACTCTTTAGATCAGAATGTTGAGGCCAGGTTGACTGTTATATGCACTTCCTCTCCCCAGTTTAGAGTTGTAGTGGTATACAAAATTCCTGGTAGTAACTACATGGGGATTATTGACTTTATTCGCAGACAATTTGCAATATGTGTTTGGTTCTAATGCACTTCATCTTCCCAAAAGACTGTTTGGCCGGTCTTTCGTGCAAGTCGACGTCATGAACATTTGGCGCAGACTTTCTTGTGCTGAGCCATCAATTCCTATTCCACCAGTTCGTTGAGTTCCGCACTAGTATACGGACAAGCAAGTGTCATTTAGTTTTAACCAGGTTTTTACTAAGTACCCAGAAATCGTAACTGAGTTTTTATGCAGTACACATTTTGGGTCCAGCGATCACATATGAACATCCATTCCGTGTGCTATTACAAGGCCCCAAAAGATTGTCGTTGAAATACTTCCGTATATTCGGTAGACGGACTATGGTGCGATGTGAGCTAGGCATTTATTTCTGAACTGTGAGATCTCAATGGCCGACTCGGTCCAGTTAGCCTGGGATAAATTTCAGGCATATCTTGTGGATGTTTCTGCTCGCTACATTCCACTGATGAGGAATATTGACCTATCTTCACAGCCACAATGGATAAATTCCATTGTCAAACACTTACTCAAAACTGAGAAAATAATCCCTGAGATGACAGCAGAATCAAAGAGCGTTAGGCGAACAAGCTTGTTTTCGGTGGTTCGCATCAGGCCCACACACTACAGATGATAGGAATAAAAGAAACACAGGGTATTTAAATACGATGAATCAATGAAGTGAACTGACCGGTTAATGCGATCAAGTGACCACACTGGCTTGGGCATCATTAGCGGAAGGGTCAAGCGTGGTGTCGTAACATGGGGAAGCTTGAGGCCATGGCCGCTGCAGATGATGGTGAACATACAAAGCAACTCCATCAGTAAGTATCTAAGACAGTTATCGAAACAGTTATCGAAATTTTCGAAATGTTTACTGTATTTATCCCAGCAGCTCACAACCTATATTGAACCGCCTCCAATCCGGAAAAGCAACAACTAACATCCTCCTACTAATAAGTAATGAAACGTTAAAAATAAATGTGGGCAACATCACTTGGATACTTGTCTCAACAATGGAAATTCAAGTCAAATCACGAACTTGCTTTTATGCAATCAGGAAGGGCGAAGATACGGCTGTAGCACATCGGCGATCAAAACGGAAAAGATAAACAAAATAATACATTCAAAATGGTAAAAAACGGCGGCTAAAACAATGGTGCAAGTGTGGTAAAGGATCACAAGGCTGCATAGTCTAGCTTAGAAATTTGTCCATGAATCCGGTTGAATAATTAGATGTGGAGAATAGTCTGGTGAATTATTGTGAAGGCGGGTAAGGATTTCGAAGCAATGGAGTTTGGCTTTACTTGGCGGAGATGCGTTACTTGATGTATAACGAAATGTTTGAAGTCAAAACATTTCCTTACGCCACTCCACCGTTAATGACACAAGGATGATTCACGCCAGTTCGCCTGTTATTGCTTCGTTTGATTCTTAGTTGAGATATATGGATGACAACTGCAACATGTGTGATATTCGCTCTGATATCAATCGTGTGCTCGACCAATTCAACAGCCCATATCTTTCATTGAAGTCCGCTAGTGAAACTGAAACTGAAGTTAAGCTGCCTTTCCTGGATATTTTGTTGATGACACACGAGGACGGCTCACTTTAGCGAAATATCTTCCGCAAAGCTACATGGTTGGCGCCATCCGGTTTCGGATTTGCCTGGCACTGTGGCCAGCCACAGGACGCCTGCGCCTACAGAGGGACCGTGGATGGCTTGCGCTGCACCACCCACAGCTCCATCCACACGACCCATATCCAGTGTAAAACCGAAGGAATAAGACCGGGAGGCATGCGGATGGGAACCACGTTTCATCAACGGAGCCGGCCCACACTCCTTCACAAGCAAACACAAGCACACTGCATTTGAGAATCAAGCGTACACAAGGCGGCGGCTGAACCGTAGTCCGCTCCACACTGAGTACATGGAACCACTCTTCGAGCCTATCACGGCCACAAGGACCGTGCACCCCGTCCTCTCCAGCAACGACCAACTGTCTCCTGGAGCCATTATGGACAAAGTAGTGGGTAATAGACAGGTAGGCACCTTGTCAACATGCACATCAAGCGCAACCACACCAGGGATATCAAACAGCAGCCAATCGCTTGAGAGAGAGATAAAAAGAAATTAGCTCGGTTAATGCATAAGGAAACGGTGACATAAGTCTTAAATTAATGAGCATAAGAAATAAGTTGTTTACAAACGAATCCTAGATAAGTTCACGAGGTCAGGAAGTATACTTTACGGAATGCCACGAACACAAAAATGTTATGGAAATCGAATACAATTGGCTTAAGCGAGGTGCGCAGGTTAACGGAATAGGGTACAGGTAGACATTTATATGAGAAAGAAAACCATTTAGGCAAAATTGAAAACCCACCACCTGAAATAAACAGACTAAGCATGCAAACACGCGGTTAGTAAATCAAATGCAGCGTACCTAAAAAACGTTGCGTCGGTTCTGCCTACGTTCTCTGCAGAACCCGTCGTCGCTTCGGTAGTAGACGCAAATGGCTTTGCTCATGGCTCACTAAGCCTGCCTGACTAGGGCACTCGCGACCATATGTTCTACAGCGCCATGCGCTTTATGTCGATGGAGAACAGCCCATCGGTTTTTGTCGCTTCCGCACTTGCCGCTTTTTCTCTGCATGCCTGGTGGCTATCTCCTGCACCTTATCAACTGCCTTCGTTATCAGATCGCGCCATGCACGCCGATCAACCGCCTTCGATTTCCATGATCTGCAATCAAGATTAGAACGTGTGTGGCTCACTTTAATCATGTCCTGGTAACGTAACTTTGGTTTCCTAGCATGCCGCTTTCCAATACTCAGTTGACCATATAAGAGTTGTTTCGGTATCCGCGTTGAATCCATACGGCTCACATGACCGAGCCATCTCAGGTGTCTCAATAAACGTATGCGGTCCACTGCATACATCCCACTTAGGCGCAACACTTCCGTGTCTGCAGCTCTGTCGCCCCAACCGATGCGCAAAATTCGTCGCAGACACTGCTGATGGAACCGCTCGAGATAACGCACATCCCGACGGTACATCGTCCACGTTTCACTGCTGTATAGAAGAACGGACAGTACCATGGATTTGTACACCATCAGCTTCGTGCCAATGGTAAGCTGATGGTTGTTCCACACTCCGTACTCAAGCTTCCCGAATGCCGCCGCTGCCTTCGACACGCGGATACGCAGCTCACTGTGTAGCTGCTGGTCAGTCGACATCACACTCCCAAGATATCAAAAGCGGAAGGTGGTTTCTAATACTTCAGCACCAATGCTGATTCGCGGCAATATTAAAGATTAGACCTCCGGTGAAGGCTGAAACAGACAGACAGTTTTGCTTGTGTTGATGGTGAGCTCGAATTTGGCGGCTATCGAAGTCAGAGCACTAGTCATCTGCTGCAACTTGTCCGCGCTGCGTGCAAACAAAGCACAGTCGTCAGCAAGCAGCAACATATGGATAGTTGTCTCACAGAGTAAACTTCTCGCACAGAAACGGCGAATGTTCAGCAACCCACCATCAATCCGGTGATACACACGAACACGGTAAGCCTAAGCGGCATCAAAAGCACAGGAAAACATTGCAAGGAGATATATATTAAACAGAGCAGGAGCTAAGACACATCCTTGCTTCATACCAGGGACAACTGCAAAGTCATCCGAGGTCCCTCCACTCAGCTGCACACTCCCTCGTATGCCACTGTGCAGACATTCAATTAAACTTACAAACTTACGCGGGCAACCAAACTTACGCAACACCAGCCAAAATGCCTCGCGGTTCACCGTATCATATGCCATGGTGAAATCAACAAATAGCGAGTACAGTGGCTGGTGTCGTTCTCTGCACTTTTCCTGCAACTGCCGAGCCGCAAACACCCTACCTATAGTACTGCGACCCGAAAGGAATCCACACTGCTCTTCCGCAACGTTAGGTTCCACATCGTGACTGACCTGGCGGTTGAGCAGGATTCGGGCAATTACCTTGCCCACACAAATCAGCAAGTTTATGCCTCTTGCAACATTGCTTGCTTCCTTTGCCCTTGTACAGTGGTAGCACAAGGGCTTCCTTCAGCTCAGGAGGTACCTCCTCCTCAATCGAAACGCGTTGCACCAAATGGTGCAGCGCAGCCAACAACGCGGGTCCGCCGTGTTTCAATACTTCAGGCGGGATCCCGTCGGCTCCGGCACAGTTGCCGTTTCGCAGCTGAGCAAGTGCTGTCTACGTCTCATCCAGTGTCGGCATGCCCGCCAGATTCGCCTTCACATCGTGCTGCTTCAGGCCATTCAGTGTAGGCCAGTCTATCTCTGAACGGTTGTTCAAAAGACAGTCAAAGTGTTGTCGCCAGATCTGCATTATGTCTGCAGTACGGGTGCAGGTAGCGCCTGAACTACCATCGATCAGTGTCCTCAGCTGCTCCAATCTCGGTCCATACACTTCCTTCAAGCAGTCAAAGAATGCCTTGTGTTGACGGCGTTCGGCGTAGCATTCCATCTGATTCCCCTTCTCCGTCCACCATGCATTGTTTACGCAAAGGAGCTGTTGCATCAGTCGCCGTCGAAGTTTGCGAAAATGATTAATCTTTCCCAAGTCACTGGGGTCTGCAACATGTGCAGGAAATGCTGCATTCTTCTGTGACACCAATGCGCCGCTCGTCGCATTGTTGTCATCAAACTAATCAGGCCGCTTACAGTTTGCGCGCCCGATGGTCTCCTCGGCAGCAGCTGTCACCTGATCGCGAATGTGGTGCCACAGGTCGCCCACTGTGGCTATGCAGTCCACATCACACAGGCATGCAGCCATCGCCTTCTCCAGCTCAGTACGTTTCGCCACAGTACCGAGGGAGAGAATGTTAAATTTACGCCGAATCACGGCGGGAGTGCAATACATTGATTTACGAAAAAATATGTACAGATTGGTTCTCACCAACTTATGATCAGTGCCACACTCAGCTCCACGCAGTACACTTGTCATGCGCACTTCACACATATCACGCTGACGTACGATGACATAGTCAAGCAGATGAGCGTGAACACTCCTTGGGTGCGTCTAAGTTGCTATGTCACCTGCACTCAGTTCAAACCGAGTGTTCCTGATCGTCAGGCCGTAAGTGGCACACAGTGAGAGCAGCGTGTCACCGTTCGCATTCACTGAACCGATGTCATGCAAACCGATAACATCTGTCCACACCGATGCATCACACCCAACGTGCGCTATGAAATCACCCGGCAGAAATAGTCGGTCGCTCCTCGGCACAGACCGTATCACGGAGGATAGCTCAGTGTAGAACTGATCACGCGTGTCATCAGGATAACATATGGTCGGACCGTACGTGCTTATAATAGTAGCAAACTTACTTCTTCCGAGTCGTAGGCGAATTGTCATCAGTCGCGCGCTGATGCCCGTTGGTTCACCCACCAGCTGGTCATGGAGGCGATCGGATTTTGCAAATCCGACCCCATGTTCCCGTGGTGTTGAGGCGGCGTTGCCCATTCAGTAGAATGTGTGGCCAACACCTGTTTCATGCAAAGCTACATAGGTTGGTCAATACGCAAACTTTTTCATCTTCGTTACTCTGAAGTACAAACGCAACTTTTTGTCTTTGCTTGTATTACAGGGCCACCAAAATCTATAGTCATGAAACACTCGAGGTTGAGAGGGACCGAATAGTGAAAAGTCTTCCTTCGTATGGCTACCAGCATATATCATCCGAAAGAACGCCCTGAACCGTGAATGATTTATGCACGTAGCAACGGCTTCGAAAAAGGATGTATCTCAATCTCTGTCCCTCTTAAGGGATATATCCTCTTATATCTACATTACAGAATATATTCTAACGCCTTATCATGGACCTACCGAACTGCCAATTCGCACGTACTTGCGGATAACGCACGTTTTATAGCTAACCTTTTAAAGACAGACCGCCAGTGTACTCGGAATTGTATATTTTTTACCAATGCACTTGCAATTGTGGTACCAGGTATCTCGGGCATACGGCCAGGCTTCTGTCGGTACGGATGGCTGAACACTGTTCAGGATCACTGCGGTGAGGCGAGCTCAGATGTATCAACAGTTCGGTCTTGGAACTTTTGCTTCAAATTGAGCGTAAGATTCTTAATAAATATGTCTTCAAGGTCTATAACGCAGTACAGATGTGATACCAGAAATGGTTAAGGAAGCACCTCTTGTAGACGGTTGAAGCTATCGCTAGCAGACCAACGCAGTCAGAGACATACAAGCATAGGTTGCTTGAACATCCCTGGAGTTTACCGTAGTCTTGATGAAATGTCATGTCCACGGAGTATTACATTTAAACCAGATAATATTTATTTCAATATTTTACAATACTTGCTTTCGTATGTAATTTTGCTTCTTCTGTTAACACCATTTGTTCCGCTGTCTGTTAGACCTCTCCCGAATTTACCCGATTGCATTGATTTGAGCATCGAACAAACGTTCTAAATATGTTCAAACCGTTCCGTCTGTCCTCAATTTTGCTTTCACAAGTTTAGTGTTGCACTTATCAGTCCTGTAGCTGTATTTGCCAGATGTGGACTAACGAAAATAAATCTCTTTGCAACATTGTGTTTTACTTTTCAATGGGCATTATCTACTAGCCTGTAGATGACCAATCTTTCCACCCAGGTAACACTTGGGACTACGAAACATGCAAGTCAGTAGAAAAGTTTATATGCACAATCCTTAGGTATTTCAATTTCACAATAAGTAACCCTCATTGTATTATGTCTTTTTGAGTACTAGACTTTTTAAATTGCCGCTGCTGTTGGTTGCCGGGTTGCACCTTACTGCTGGAATTGTCCAACATCAGAGGATCGTACATCGTGGTCGCTTACACACCGTAAAGACTCGCAGAATGCCCTGGTTGAATAAAACTTTGGATGAGGTAAATCAAATAGATTCTGTAGCATGTTGATATGATTGATCTCGTAGATCAAACAATCTCGAGCATGTATATGTAATTATTTGCATAAGTTGCACCGGGCTGATGGTCACTGGAGTTGCAGGTTTGCTGATTGTCCTTTTGCATACTCGTGAACAAATTTCGCCTGTTCAGCTGTTTCAAATTTTGTTGGTTGAAAATTTTTCGGCAACAGCCTTTTTTGGTGTACAATGAGGTAGGGAAATTGGCGGGTCAGGGAATGAAAGTTTGTTCAACAGTGAGTAAGCATCCTGTCCAATGACATTTGGTTGTCCTTTTACACAAAATGAACCCAGACTTTCGCCATGTTATGGAAGATCCTATTCATAACCATTGCAGTTGCCATTAGAGTATTGTGTATATATTCAGCGATCAGGGTATTTTATGCAACGCAATGGGCTCGTTGCATAACAATCGCTTGCAAAGTTTGATAGAGCGCGAATTGTTTAAGAGGAGCGGTATTCATTGCAAGATTTTGATGTTCTCTAAGGATACCATGGCTTTCAAATCGTGCACGATAATTTCCGCTTCTGCGAGAGCAAAGGGAACATACAGAATAACCAATTTGCATCATCAGGAGTAAAAGTGATTGACCGCGAAGCGAATTGCGGTATTCTACTAAGCAGCCGTAATTGAAGTGTATTAGACTAAAATCAATAGCCAGCAAGGACAATGTAACACTAATGCTTAGCGCGAGCACACAGAAAAGGTAGTAAGTGAAGTCGGAAATACTCTAAGCTCGTAAGAACATTAAAACAGGAATGTCACGATATTGTTCAAGAACAATCACCACAACCGCCGCAGTGCAAATGATGTTCCGGGTTTTTGTATTGAATTAATTGCCGCACATAATGCACGAAAATCCTTGAAATCATCATGTTTTAAAACAGATTTTCCTTTCTGATGAGAACTAATGTGGCACTATCTGCTGGCATCATGAAGTCATGGGCGTGGAACCTGCAGGGGTCGGTCGGAAGGCGCACCGATGACGAGACCAAGAATGTCGAAACGGCGGCTTCTGCTGCTGATTGGTAGTGACGATGATGAAGTTGCTGAACGTTTTAAGGAGTTTGCAGATTGTTATTTTGGAACAGTTAATTTGAATTGCACGATCGATATTCGCCAGCTTTGTTTTTGGGTGGGATGGTTTAAGCAGAACATAATGATATGTTAAAGCTCAAATATTAGCAATGTAATAACCGTTGAATGGAATCATCATTCTTAGGCTATCGATCTGAGTAGCACAAGTCATACAAGTTAATGCATTTCAAAGACAATGTTATGGCAATTGACAACTAGAGCGTCCGTTCAACGAGGCCTGCTAAACGGTTATTTTCACTGCCCTATGTACACCAACTTGAAAATAGTGTGATAAATAGCCAACGGGTTCTGGTTGTTAATTTTAGGTCCGATACATTTCCTTGTCTAGTCGGCGCAGGTACATGCTGAGTCTAATGACATGCCGCGACGCCGTCATGTAATGTGGTCGTCCCGAATGCGAGACGTAACCTATGTATGGTAGAATAAATTGGCCACCCATTATTTCGTGAAACCAGAGTAGTTCGGAACCATAGTTGTACAGTGTTAGAAGCTTTTTCACTCATTAGTCCTTACCATGTGGAGCGTTACACATATATTTCGTCAGAAAATCTAGTTGTCACCCAGTGCTCCGTAACCAGATTCAGTTTTCCTTGTTACCAATAGTGTGGTTGGTAGAGGGCCGTTGATTTCCTAGAATTCACAACGCTCTAATTAAAATACCGCCGCAGGATTTCTCATCTATTTCCTCGTATAAGTTTTAAATAAACATAATATTCACTAGCGTCCGGAAGATATTATTTCACTTCTTACAGTCTAGCATTTCTACACCCGATTAATTGGTTCCGTGGTTTCTTACTGCAAACAGTCACTACATTTTACCAACGCTTTGTCTAAGACCGTTACTGATCAGCCGCATTTGCATTTTAAATATTTAACATTTCATTAAAATATCTCCATTTGTTAAACGGCATTACATTATCGGAACTTGTGCACACAACCCTGTATGATCACGTCAATTACTGATAATTATGTTATCAGAAATTCGCACAAATCCAGTGGTACTTTCACCCACCCAATCCACAGCGCGCAGTTTTCTGAATACCGATGAAAATAAGTGCTTACATCTTAGATTGCATGTGATTAGGCATGTGATTGCATGTGATTATGCTACTAATTAACTGGCATCTTTCGATTAGATAAAAATTACCCCGACAGCGTCAGATACATTATGCGAAATTTCATTCATGGCACACTGCGAAGCTGAGTTGAACAAGTGAGCAGAATTCCACCAATGCCTGCTTGTGCACAAAATGTGAACAGTCTTATTAATAATATCAATTACGGAGTTTTGCAAAATATGAGCCATTTTGCACTTTCGCTCATGGCAGTTTCACCCAGAGTCGAACAGACCAGGCAGAGGGTTCATGGATTCATTCAAGCAAATTCTCCACAAGTCAGAAAGAAGAGGGACGTATAGATATGTTGAATGACCGGTTCCTGTTCCTTTAGCCTTCAACACCGAATCTACAATCGCTGGGTGACCTTTCACCATCACAGACTATGGTGACCAGGGTGCTCCGCATGCTCTCCGAGGCCATTGGACCGTGCTCAAATCCTTCGGTTTCCTGAAAGCAAGCGCTACATAGAACATTATTTTAACTGACAGCATGGAGAAAGACAACTATCGTTCATGCTTGTTCAGGCAGTGCTAGTACGGGACGACTGTGAAGGCCACATGAACTGGTCATCCGGTACGATCAAAAATTGGAACAATGGTACACTAGGGCAAAAATGCGGATACTTAGCAGCAGCGCCTATTTTCTGGGCAATCGCAGGTGGCTGGGCGTGACACCACCACATGCGTTTTCCGACAAAACGTTAATCTCTGATAAAATTCCAAGTAACACATGGCACTGAAAAATTGGAACAATGGTATTTACGGGTAAAAAAGCGGATGCTTAGCAAGTCCCGTAGGATGGCCAAACAAAGAAGCTCAACATGGTGAATAGAAAGCGACAGGTTTAAACCAACATCCTTTTCTTCGACTTACAGATTATATCTAATAGTTAGTTGCGTTAGGGCAAAAACAAAGCATTTCTTAAACACAGGTAATCTGGGGCGGGAACAACACAATTTGGGAAGGGGTTCCAAGGCTAACACACGAAGAGAGTGGAAGTTCCGTAATACATTCAGGCCGAATGTATTGCGTGGTTGAATTCAACTGGTGGCCTTGCAAATTCCTGTTGTGGTTCAGTTGTGTTACGTGGCTTTAGACGTGGTCCTGGTTCCTTAGAATTTAGTAGTCCATAATAAGGTCGCCACGAAGGCGTCGGTACCTGTCACTGTAAACATTTAGTCTCCTAAGTCGAAGTAGATAAGGAAGATTGAACAACGCTTTTACATGCTTCGTGGCCCTTGGCTGTGGAGTCTTAACCGCTGGGAGGTATCGTTTGTTCCAAAGCTGCCACACCCGGATTACGTATTCCACATAAGGCCGCAAGTAAGTGTTATGCAACTGCGAACAGCAGGGCGATCAAACCGTTCAAATTCACTATTCTGCATTCAAACCTAGTGGGTCCAAACATTTGACGATTTCTCAGATTGTTCTGAGCCGCCCAGATCAACCTAAATTAGGTGACCGTTTGCAGGATATGATCTCTAAGGTTGTATGTGATATTCACCTGGTGGTGGATGCAATCAAACTTACACTTCTTTTAATTGAACTGGATCATATTGTAACCCCACATTCGCTCTGTGAAAGTCTCGTTTAACTGCATCAAGATCTGCTGGGTCAGCGATCATCCGCCACATTTTAACACCGTGAGCTAACAGCTAAAAGCTGAAACAATCAAACGCGTAAGGTGGTTAATTAACAAGAAAATCAAACGCGGCCCCAGAGCTGATCTATGTAAAACTCCACATTCGACTTAAATCGGATCGGACAGCGCACATTGAACTCTGCCTTTCAGTGGTTGATCCAGCAGAAAATGCCTGTTCCACAAAAGAACTGGATCAACAACTCCATAGATTTAAATCCTGTGAACCATAATGCGGAATTTCAGTCTGTCGAAGGCTTTAAATATTTCGGGTGAACAACTTTTGTCTCTCTGTCTGCATCGGCCGCTTCCGTCCAACTACTGCGTGCAATCATTATGTTGGTAGTGCATGAACGGGTGCTGGCGGAAACCCAGTTGATCAGGTGCTATGATGTTCTGGCGTTCTAGATGGTCTACTAAAGCTTCAGCAATGATTGCCTCCAACCGCTTTGATAGCCCAGGGTGGAGGACCACTGGAAGATGGTCGTCGAGTTCTAAACGTTTACCGCTTTTGTTACTTATAGTGATTAAGCCATGTTTCCACATGGTAGGCACAATTTATTTATCCAAACACGTCTGGAAGCGATGCCATATGTGCCCGGCAAGCTTCGTTGTTGTTACGTTCAGTACTCTTAGGTGAATTTAATCGATTCCTGGAGAACTGTAGATGCGTAGTGAAAGCTGTTTCTTCAGCAAATGCTGTAGCAGTAAAATGGATGTTAGTGCGTGTTGAAGTTGGTGAAATGGATGTGGGTATATAAGACTGGAGGATAAATATTTGGAAGGTTGGAGCCAACTGCATTCTTATTGCTTGGTCCGCTTCTTTTGTGCCATGTGCCACCCCGACTGGCGTATTAAGCGGTAGATAGCGAACTTCACTTTCATGATGATATTGGTACTGATACGGATACTGATTAGAAGCAGCAAGTAGAGCATACTCTGTGCAGCTGCATCAATTGTCGCTCTTGGGCATTAACGTATTAATTATCGTTCGCTCTCTATATTTTGCCTCTGCAGTGTTGGTCTAAAAGCTTCTTAAATTTGGCCACTGAATTCGCCTCTATTAACGGCTGCGGCAAGTTGTTTCAGGTATTCACCACTCTACGTTCTAAAGAGAGTTGGTGAGCGACCCGCTTCAACTGGGGTATGATAAGTTTGTACCGGTTTCCTCGCGTGCTGCTTTGTGTGCGCAGATGAAGCAGTTGTCTCAACATGGGGTAATCACTCCGATGTAATATCCGGTGCGTCATGATGAGGTCAACCCTCAGCCGACGATATGCTAGGGTGTACAGCTCAAGTTTCTTACATCGGTCTTCATATGGCATACCTCGTAAGTTGGGAATCAGCCGAGTGGCTACATGCTGCACCCGCTCAAGCTTTTGTACCTCTCCCAGCGTAATGGGACAATATGCGGGAGAGCCGTACTCTATCATTGGTCGTATTATCGAGACGAAGAGGCGAGTGGCAATCTCTTCGGACCAAGTGCTAAAACTGCGCCTAAGCGCCCAAAAGCATCCGAAGGCTGTTTTGGTACAGCCTATTCGTGTTGTCAATGGACTTTAGGTCGCAGCGTGAGAGCACACTGAGGTTGCGCACGAAAGACGCGGGATGCAGCGGTTGACCAGCCACTGTGTACGTTCGGCTGTGCTCGCATTTACCCAACCTCATGAATTGCGACTTAGCAGGGTTGATCGGAAGGTTGACCTCTGCAGACCACGTCGAGAGGCTGTCGAGATCTTGCTGAAGTAAATCACAATATTTGAGTGTGCGGATTACTCTCCACACCTTCAAGTCATCTGCGAATAGCACACATGGTGATTGGAGCTGCTGAGGCGCATCGTTTACATGGATCAGAAACAATATCGGCCCCAGTACAGTGCCTTGGGGCACACCGCTGATCGATGGATACCAGTCCGTTAGATGGTCGTCCACCTGGACTCTCCACTTCCGATCCACAAGGAAATTTCTGATCCACTTGTGTAGCGAACCACCAACATGCTTGTATAAGACCGCCTTGTTGTTGGCAAATGTAAAAGCTAAATGTCTTGGTGAGTTAATTAGTCATCACGATCATGCATTTTGCGCTGGGTCAAAAAATCACCCCAGGTTTTTGGACAAGTACGAGGTCTGTATTTTTGCCCAGCTTCATTGTTTATTGACATGCGTTTGCGGGATCTACTTCTGCTAAAATGAGAGGGATTGGTGGACTGAACCCACTTCATTTCCGAAGCAGTTGCGATTAGATTTCTGAAGCGTCCGCTAATGCGCTGCGTGGTGCAGGTGGATCAGTCTCCTAATATTGTTATGAGACGAGGGCTATTGCAAAAGGCGTGATGGAAAGTGGTGAAGGCCAGTTTACTATGAACAATCAAATGGGTTGAGGCAAGTGAATATGCGAGCAAGAACATGTACGAAGCTTAGAATATACGCAGTGTACTAAAGTCACACTTTCTTGTTTGAGAAGCGAGAGGTTACTGGCTCAGTAATATAAGCAAGAGTTGGGGCTGGATGTTTGTCTAAAAAGAAGAGCTAAATCGGTTGGCACCCGTAGGTAGTTAAGTGAGTACTGAAATGTAGGAGGCCAGATGTTAATGTTACAATCGCCCTGAACTTCCTTCGCATATCTAATATTCAGACTAGACTAGCCTAAGAAATTCGGCAATAGGGATCGAGTCAAGATATCTGCGTAAATTATTGTTGAATGCTGCAGCCGTTGATGACGATCTGATACCCATAGACAGTACATTATATGCGAATGCATATCTATAAAAGAACCTAGAGCGTATTCTCGTAGGAGTTATTGATAAGTTGAACGAATAGGGTCTAATTATCAATGTGTAGCGCTTATCCGCAGTGTGTTGAAAAAATAGCTTGGTTTATTGTTTAGATTGTGCAGTGTCTGAAAAAGGAATGTCAGGCTAATTTTTAGCGTTCGGAGAAACAATGGGTCTAGCTAGAGCGCTTTGGATCTGCCAAGATATTTTAGTGTAAATAATTCCAGTAGTCGCTTAGTGAGTAAATGTTGCACCATTTTAATTGCTATGCTCTCAATTCTCTAGCTAGTTAATTAATACTAAGGAGCAGTATGCTAGGATAGGTCGAGCGCAGCACTTTTACAAAGCAAGTCTGGATTCCCTAAGCAGCATTGACTTACAGATGTAGCCAGTGACTTCTTTAACTGGCTATGCTGTATCGAACGTGTTCAGCGAGGGTAATGAACTGGAGTAGTGTACTCCTAGGTTACGTAGTACAAGGCAAATGACAATTGTTGATTCGCTTTTTCTCAAGACATTTGACAAAGACTAGAACGATAGGAAATGATGTTGCACTGAGCTGGTGAGAATTCTATTTTCCGGTGTTTGCACCACTGACCTAAAGCAGTACGTTCTCTCTGAATATGAGGCATGCCAGTTCTAGGTACATATGCAGCAAAAGAGAAAACAAATGTGATTGCATCTGCAAATGAGGATGGTCTTCCTTTGGTTAAGCAATAAAATATGTCGTTGAACTACGAAAGGAATAGCAGTGGGCTAAGAACAGCACCTTGAATAAAACCATTAGTGACGGGTCTATATTGTGATTCCGCTCTATCAAGCTGTACGATCCGTATGCGCCCTGTCAAACAGCATGAAAACCATGACAGTCGCTTGTGCGGTGTATCGAATGCCTGAAATTTACCCCATAGACCAGCATGTGAGACTCAGTCAGAAACCTTCTTAATGTCAAGCAGGACGAAGACAAGTGCATAACAAGAACCAATTAGTTTTGTTACAATGCCCAGAGACACGGATTGACACGTCTGACAGGACTTATCCTTTAAAAAGCTATGCTGGTACCTGATAATTAGGCAGCGCGACAGCATAAATTCAAACCTCGTTCTTTTATTAGCATCTGTATCACTCACGACGTGATGGGCGTGTGGCTGATTGGACGGTATTTGTCATTGTTCTGGCGACACCCACTATTGTGTCTCCATGGAATTACAGCATGTTTCCAGGCGACGCGGAACGTGCTGCTTCTCATTGATAGAGGACATTTGTTTAGCAATATGACGAGAAGGTCAGGACCACCTAGCACTAGGACTACATAAGGTATTTCGTCGGGGCCTGGGTGGTAGGACAGCTTGGGCGTCTTCGTCAAAATGGGGATGGTGCGCAAATCAAAGGTATTGCTGAATAACTTATATCCTTAAGTCTATGTAGGTGAGCTCAGGGTGTCATATTAGCATCATTAAAGATGTTACAAAAATATATGCTTAGAAACTTGCATGATTCTTTTTGGTCAGGAGCCAAAATTTTATATCGTAGTAATACTGATCTGATAGGTGTCACATTACGAGAGCCCAAATGCTTTATTAAATTGGTAAGATATTTGCACGGATTTGACCTTAAAATCGTTGTTCGTTTCTCTGCTTACTTTCCGAGGGCTGCTTAGTAAATTAAAAGCTTAAGGTATAGGAAACAAACTGTCCCGTGATGTTG